>JZKD02S1665180.1:24106-35402 GCA_000966675.3 Picea glauca
GCGATCGAGTCTTCTTGCGGGTTAAACCACATAAGAGTTCGATCAAGTTTGGAAAGGGAGCTAAACTCTCTCCTAGGTTCGTGGGACCTTTTGAGATTGTGGAGAGAAAGGGGCCGGTGGCCTATCGACTAGCCTTGCCTGATTCTTTGAGGCATATGCACGATGTTTTTCATGTATCTGTTTTGAGACATTATGTTAGTGATCCTACACACGTGATTGACATGAGTTCCTTGCAGGTATCGGACGATGGAGCGCTCACGGCTGAGCCAGTCTACATTTTAGATCACCGCGTTTGACAATTACAACGTCGAACGGTAGATCAGGTCAAGGTCCAGTGGGACAGTTACAGTCCGCACTCGATGACCTGGGAGGACGCATATGATATGCGCCAACAATTTCCATTTTTGTTTGATAGATAAACTTATGATATTGTGGTACATTTATTTTGGCACTTATACTGAGAAACTTCGGGATGAAGTTTAGACCAAGAGGGGGTGTAGGTAACATCCTGCTCTGGTGCACTTACAAAACTTATTCTTTGAGGACACTTGCTCGCAAGTGATCTGGACTTTTCTGGTATTAATACATTTATGCTTGATTATGATGCGTTCTGATAGATGACATGATGTTTTACTACTTGATGTAGACAGGTTCTATTGACTCAGTTTCATTGAGTGTGCAGGGTTTCAGACCTTGAGGATGCAGAGGCATCGGTGGAACCCCCTTGGACTCCGGATTGAGTCAGGGAGTGTGCTATTTGGGTTGACTCATTTACGGTGATATTGCTTTGTTTTGATGATATGATATTGATTTTATGATATGTTTTTGAAATTCTGACACGATGGTTGATGATGCAGGCTGACGATAGCTTGCTGACCAGACTCACATATGGAGTAAAGGGGCCACACATGATTTCTAGAGAGGTTGAGGGAGAGGTGTGGACAGCAGCCCTACCACAGCCTACTAGCACTCCCACCGTGGCTCGAACTGTAGGTTAACGATTACCTATTTTGAGAGGATCCATGATGCCGTGAGGGCAGACTGCGACAGTTTATCACGATGATTCTAAGGGGTGCGCAATAAGGCGGGGGCCTTATTCCTTAGAGCCCTTAGTCTCCCACAACTTCACCTGGCGGAGTGTTGACTCCAGGGGTTAGAGATGTCTACCAATTAGTCAAGTCAGTGAGTGGCACCCTTGGAGCATGTGGTGCATCCTGAAGGGCACGTCGCACAAAAGAAACACACGTTGGCGAGTGGCACCCTTGGAGCACGTGGTGCATCCTGAAGGGCACGTCGCGCAACAGAAGCAAACGAGGCAAGCGGCACACTTGGAGCACGTAGTGAATCCTGAAGGGCACATCGCATTGATGATGATGATGAGACAACCTAGATGACCCTAAGACCTTAACGCCTTAAGAAATTCTCAAAACCCCTCCCCTAATGAATTGTCGCCCAGTTCAAATCTAAACCTAAATTAAAACATCTCAAAGATAAAATTTTGATAAGCCTTAAGAAAATATCCTGCAAAAATAAACATAAGGGCGTAAACTAAAAACCTCCTATGTGTTAGTTAAAGTCTTCTTAAATTAAGGGGGGGTAAAGTAATGAGGGAGATAAATTAATTGACACCCATGGTTTTTAAATTTTAAAGAAGAAATAAAATTATTAAAGTGGGAGTATAAAAGTTAGGATTTTAGAAATACAATGAAAGGTTTAATAAGTGCATTTATCTTTTGGGTTTTAAAAAATAAAAATAAAATAAAATAAAAATAAATAAATAAATAAAGGAAAGGAACAATTAATAGAAATAAGGAAACTTGCAATAAAGGAAACTTAATAAAGGAAAGTAAGGAATTAGGGTAAAAAATAAAAAAGGAATCAGCAATTAAGGAGTCACTAAAAATCAACAACTTTATTTTAGGAAGTTATTAAAAGCATGAGAGGGGATCTAGGAACCCTAGGAGTAATTTTAGGAGCGACTAGGGGGGGTGAGGGAATTAAGTCTTTTAATATTTTTAAAGAAAATAATTTTTGGAGAAACGTGGGGGATGAGTGACACTTGGACGACAGAGAATTTTTAGAGGATTGTCATTAAAAATTAATTAATAATGATTTAGGAAAGTAGGTGGGTCTCAAATTTCTATAAAAGAAGGGGAAAAGAAGGAAGAAGGGAGAAATGGTTAGCGTAACGTTACGCTGTTGGATTGTGGCTTGACTGTTTGCTTGTGAGGAGGTGGGAATTTCTCAGCTATATTGGAGTGGTAGCTCAGCCTTGGAGGCGAGCTGAGAAGCTAGTCTTATCTCTGGATCTTGTGTGGCCCCTTTGCGGCTCGGGGGGCTAAGGAGGAAGTAGAGTACCCTTAGCGATTGGCTGGGAGGTACCGGTGAGGGTTCTACGGTCGGCAAGCAGGAGCGGCAAGGAGCGCGGGACATCAATCAAGGCGCGGACAGCATACGAGGCTGGCACAAGGGAACAGGTACGCTCGTTTATTTATTTATTATAATGCATTAGATATTAGGCTGGGAATTGTAAGATGTTGCATCCGCTGTGGTGGTTCATTTTTGTATGCTACAACGATAATGTTCTGGAAACCTTTGTTGGGGTAGATGTTTTGGAATTGCTGTCATTGTATGCTGAAATTCGTCTTTATTAGTTATCTTTGCATTCTGGCAATTAGTTGAGATGGATATTGTTCGTATTCTGGAAATGGTCTGAAATTGTCATCAATGTAGTCGGCAAATCGTCTGAACTTGTTACCATTGGTATTCTGGCAATTGTCTGAGATTGTTATCGCTGCATTCTGGCCATGAGAAGAATGTATGTGTTGGGCATTTTTTTTTAATGGCATGCATTGTAAGTGTTGGACGTTGAAGGATCTGTGTTTGCTGGTATATCTTGGGTGTTTTTTTTGGCATGCATTGTAAGTGTTGGGTGTTGAAGGATCTGCGTCTTACTGGTCTATCTTGGGCGTTTTTTTTTAATGGCATTCACTGATATATATTTGGGTGTCTTTGATCTGCGTTTTAAATGTTTAATGACCTGCGTTTTACTAATATATTTGGGAATTTTTTATCTGCGTTTTAAATGCTTTAATGATCTGCGTCTTGCTGATATTTTATGGAAGTAAAACTAGATCTAGAATTCCTCTCTGTGAATGTTTAAAATCTCAGTGGGCGTTTTTCAATTGTTGGTGGCCGTTTTTATTTAGTGTGGAATTTTTCTATTTGTCGGTGGCCATTTTTATTTAGTGTGGCGTTTTTCTATTTGTCGGTGGCCATTTTTAATTAGTGTGGGAATTTTTCATTTGCCGGTGGGTGTTTTAATTATTGTCAGGTGTTTTTTATCATTGCTGGGCGTTTTAATTATTGCCGAGCGTTTTTAATTATTGTCGGGCCTTTTTTTATCATTGTTGGGTGTTTTAATTATTATCGGACGTTTTTATTATTGTCGGGCGTTTTAATTATTGTCGGGCGTTTTAATTATTGCTGGGATGTTGTCTTAATTTGGTTCTGTTTGTGTTTGCATCTCCATTGATATGATATCTGTTCTTCCCTAAATTGCGGGCTGTGTTCAGTTTTAATAAAGTTGAATGCAATGATAAACATGAGGTTATTTCTGGTAATATTATTGCATTTTAAAATAAATAGATGTTAGCGTCCAGATTTATACAACACGATGTTATTGTATGTATTGCCATTTTTTTTAAATGTTGTTATTCTAAAGATCAGCATTTTAAATTTTGTTATTTTTACATAATGTCCTTCTTAAATGTTGTTAATGTTAAAAATGGTCATTTTAAATATAGTTTTTGTGATACATTACCATTTTTAGTATGGTGTTACATGGTCACATTTGAATGCCATAGTACATTCCCTGCACCGACATTCTAGTTCAAACCAACCGTCCTGTTACAAAAACAAATACAGAAAGTTAATGGAACTAGTTGATTTTGGAGGACAATTCCATGAGTGTGCCAAAGCCCAACCAAGTATATACACTTCGTTTGTAATGATAGATTTTAAAAAAAAATAAACCCACATATAAATCATTTCATATCATTTAGATTTATGTGGTCAATCCATATATTCGACATGTGGGAATGAAGTTGTGAAGTGTCACACAGCTGGCAGGGACACTTTTCTGTCGACTACAAGTTTCCTTAAATACGGGTGACAGACTTAACAATTGTACTATTCTCTACTATGGATGTATTTTTCTCACCTCTGTAGTGAAAATTTCACAATTTCATTTTCCTTATTCATATACAGAGAAAGTTTTTAGCATAATTTTTCTTTTCGTTTGGAATTGAAAGTGGATATGATAGATACAAGCTTAGATTACTAAAAATGTAATAGAACCTAATTTATAAGTCTCTCTTTTATAAGTTAAAAGCCTTTATGGAATTAATAGTAATCTGGGCATTATTGTTCCTTGCCATGTCATTAAAATTGAGAAAATTACAATTATTTGGCCACTCTCAAGTGGTGTTGGATTGGGTTAGAGGTAACGTCATTATAAATTAATGCAAGGATATCCTGAGATACTGCCAGATTGTCATTACTAATTAGTAGAACTTTGTAAACGTTAATGTCACCGATAATATGAAATGATTATGTCATTGCTATATATTGACATATTTAGTTAATTGTTACTTTTAATTATTGTCATTTTAAATTTTATTACTGTATAGATTGGCACTTTTAATTATGAGGTATATTGTTATTTCCAAATTGATGTTACCTATAAGTATGATGTTATTTTAATGCATTATTGTTGAACCTTATGATCGTTGATGACATCCCATTGTGAGCTCCTCCTGTTTAATTGAAGGTCTTTATCTCGTAAGGTCATTATATTGGTGGTTGTAGCATATAAGAGGTATTGTAGTTGTAAGATCATGGTCTGGATAGGTGATTTAAACGAAAGATGGTTAATATTTCATGCCAGTGTTATTATAACTTTTATCGTTATTAATAAACTTTTACGGTATGATAACCTTGATTAAGCACAATAGGATTTCTGAGTCTGTAATGAGAGTGTCATTCCTTGTAGACACCTCCACGTAACCTTAGTATCTATGTCGGTGTGTGACTTTTCTTTGTAAAGAATATAGTGTCGTATCAAGAGTCTCGGGTTGTTTAAAGGCACAGTTTCCACTCTTACGACACACTCTGAGCCGTATCAGTAGTCTCGGGTTGTTTAAAGGCACAGTTTCCACTACTGTGACTCCCTAAAAGATTTATTAGTTTCTGCCTGAGCAGTCGGCCAGGAGCTTGTCTAATCTTCTTTCGAGAAGACATAAGACTAAAAGCCCTGCTTTTCTGTGCAGAAATAGTAAACTCTACTGTTGGATTCTTCCATCTGTGACTGCACTGTACTTAACACATGGTGTCGTTTTCTGCTTACAGCTGCTAGTTGTACGCCTTATGTCTAGGGGCATTTATTGCTTGTTTCCATTGTGATATGTCGGGGTCATCTTGTCGTCTTCGTCTTGCTTGCGTCTCGTTCTAGGTCAGGTTACTAGATTCTGCCTGAGCAGTCGGCCAGGAGCCTGTCTAATCTTCTTTCGAGAAGACATAAGACTAAACGCCCTGCTTTCCTGTGCAGAATTAGTAACCCTAACACCATGGATTCTTCCCTCTGTGTTCTTACTGTGCACCCCTAGTATGTCTTAATGTTTGTGTTGTGCGCCTTATGCCTTTGGTCATATATTGTTGCAGTTACTCGCGGTGTGCCTTCATTCTTCTTGTGTTGAACATCGTGGTTGCGTCTTGTTGGTTGTCAAGTGGCGACGTAGAGTCAAGTGTGTTTGCTACTTCTACACGCGCGCACACACCTTAAACAAAAAAAAAATTGCACCTGTTCTCAGAGTTGTTGTCGTAACGAGGAGGGCGTTACACTGAAGTATCCTAGAATGATAATGGCTTCATCCACATGTAAATGGTGTGATTCATTTGAGAACACATTCATTATGTTAGCAATGTTGGATGTGAAGCAACATAGAAATTGAATATTGCAATTTGCAATCCACGAAACACTACTCTTGCTAGCACCAGCTCAACATATTTTTCTTTTCCAACAACATTTTGCAAAGGCATGTAGGTATGGTTCAGATTTAGGAGAAAAAATTGGAGCAAAATTTAAGAGCAGGATGGAAAGATATGCCAATTTTGTGCAATTTTGTTGCAGCCTAGGCATGGTTGTACCATACCTATCCCTTCTACACCTACATGTATTTTTCTTCTACAAGAAAATCCTACAAAGGCAACAAGCTTGACATCGTATTTTTCATGAAAAAGACACAGGTTCAATTCTCGTACAGGATAGGAAGGTATGAGATAGGCATTAGATTCTGACTTCATTGCTAGAAAAAAAAATCAATGCTAGAAAAAAATGACAGTCGGAGTTGTGCACACGACATTGGCATGGACATGGTGCAGAGTCTCGGGAAAAAATCAGAGGAAAATTTAAGAGCGGGAGAAAAATATATCCCAACCTCTATGGAAAGTTTGCAGGACAAGAACGATGAATAAATACTTAAACATTCTTACTTACAGGAATTGAACACCACAAAGTGAAAAAAAACATCTCCAACTGTCAGCGTGGGACCCCAACCTTGCAAAGCCAAAGAAAACAAAAGAAATCAGTAAGAAACAAACCACTGAGCAAGCACCAACAGGCCCAACTACAGTTGCAGGACCTCAAACTTGCAAACTTGAACCAAACAACAACAAGCAACAATCGACGAACCAACGAACAAGCAACAACCACTTGACCAGTAAACAACATATGTATCTTCAATGATGACCAAATTGCATCCCAAGCATAGAATAAATATGAAACATATGACGACCATGTGAGTGGAAATACTTAAACATTCTTACTTGCAAAATGCAAACAGTAAACAACAAAGAACAAATACGAATGAAATTATGGTATCAAAACTTACTTAGCAACGATGAATGACAGAAGTGCAAGTCCAATTGTGGGTGCAGAACTTGAACCCCACAAAGTAAAAAAAACAACTCCAACTATGGGTGAAGGAACCCAACCCTGCCAAGTTGAAGCAACAAGAACCAACAGGTCCAATCACAGGTGCAGGTCCTCAACCTTACAAAGATGAACCAAACAACAACAAGCAACAACCGATGAACCAAAAAACAAGAAGTAGGCACCGAACCAGTAAAGAATATATGTATCTTCAATGGTGAATAAATTGCACTCCAAGCATAGAAGACGTATGAAACATACGATGGCTATGCAACTGGCTATGGACAAAAATATTGTCCAAATTCACTACAACATTGTATGGATAAATTTGAGGGAAAATGTATTGTGAGAAGCCTATTTAGGTAAACATGTAAGGCTATCAAGGTTGTTTAAGGGCCTCACGCTATGCAAACATTTAAGTTGTTAGGATTGTTTAAGGGCCTCATGCTATGTAAAGATTTAAGCTTTCAGACCTATTCAAGTACCTCAAAAAGATTGTCAATGCTCTAAAATTTCAGTATGTAAACATTTCAATACAAATAGAAATAATAAAAACATTAAAAAAGAGCGTCGATGCTCAGAACTTTCAGTATGTAAACATTTCAATAAAAATTAAAAAATTAAAAAAGAGCATCCAAGATCAAAACTTTGGATATCTAAACATTTACAACATTGGGAACAGTGAAGCTGGAAATAAGACTTCCAATCTATTCTCTAATGAGACGATGACTTATAAGGTTTTTTTTATTATATAAAAAATAATGTTTTTACTTCTATATTTCGAAAAATAAAGATGATGCAAAAATTTATAGTCAAATGACATATTAATATGAAGCCAATGAATTATTGATTGATATAGTCCCTCTATGCCTTCAGAAAGAACTAATAACCTGATAACCTTCTCCTTCACTCAATCACTTCTTATGTCATAAGATACTAAATTGAAATTAATATTCTTATTGAGAAAAATAGTTGGAATTAAGAAAGATGGATTAAATGGACATTATGAAAGCTTGTTACTTAGATCACTCAGTCACTTCTTATGTCATAAGATACTAAATTGAAATTAATATTCTTATTGAGAATTAATATTCTTATTGAGAAGATTAATTGAAATTAAGAAAGTTGGATTAAATGAACATTATGAAAGCTTGTTACTTATATCACACTTTTCTAAGTGGAAAAAATCCCTCCTCCATGGTATTCTAAGCATACTTTCTTAATTCAAGGAGCACTCAATATTAATAATGGCCACAGTGGACAATGGATGTATGAAAGTTGAAATCTTTACTATATTTTAATCATATGTAATTTATTTGGTCATGTGTTTTTTGAATGGTTGTAAGCTCCAATTATGCAATTTTAAATTTTTAACCAAATTGACATATTAAAGATAAATTAATAAAAATAAACCTTTTATTATGATATTTGGATTAATATTAATAAAAATAAACTTTTATTATGACATTTGGAGTGATTTGTCATAAAATAAAATAAATATTTATTAAAATATTTAATGGGTAGTTGATTTTTTTTAATTTTTTTTAGCATTTTTTGTGTTTTTTATTATATATATATATTAAAATCAAGAGATTAGATCTTATTGTATTGATGTTATTGTCAATGTTATCAATTATAGTTGACTTAAACCACTTTTAGTAGGAATGATGGTGATTGTTTTGGAATCTGTTTTCAATTATATTAACATCTATAAGAGAGACTTAACAAGATAGAAATAATGATATGATATATTTATAATTAATTTTATGTCTCAAACCCTAATGCACGGTGAATAATTATGATCAACCATGATTCATTATAGTTAACTATGTTTTGTTATGATTAACTACAATTATGCATGGTTCACTATGTTTTTCCATGGTTATCCATCATTGGTTTTGGTTGGCCATAGTCATCCATAGCTCACTATAGGTGATTATATTTGATTTTTGTTGAATATGTTTGGCAATGATTAACTAGTAACCCACTAACCCCTAACACACTAACCTCTTAAACCTAAACCATTGGCCCACTAACCCCTTAAACCATTGGCCCACTAACCCCTTAACCCACCTAACCCACCTAATCCTTGACCCACTAACTTATGTTCAATTTATATTTGACCATGGTTGACAAAGTTTAAATATGATTTACTATAGTTATGTTATTGAACATAGTTGACCACAGTTAAGTATGGTCAGTGAATATGTTTGACTATGATTAACTAGTAATCCATTACACCCCTAATCCATTAAATGTTTAACCTGCAAACTACTAATTCCTAATACATTAACCCCTTAACTTCTAACCTACTATCCCTTAATCCTCTAATCTAATTATTTATTATTTACCTCACCTAACCCACTAAGTAATCATGACTATAATGCTAATTCATAATCCATTTTTGTTAAAAATATATAAATGTGTCCTAATAATATATAATTAATGGTATGATATATCATTAATTAATATACAATCTATCCATAAAATTAATAATAATTTAGATGATATATCAATAATTATTATTTTATGAGATGAAATATAAAATGTTGATTGTAACACACCCAACCCTTTAAAGGACTTTTTAAGGAATGGGGAGTCAAAATTTCATTCTCCTTAAGTAATCAAATCCTCCATTCAGGGTCTCTATCACATTTTGTTTGTCCATATATTTCCAACCACAATCTCCATGCTCAAAACTGAGCTCAGAACTTGTAGATATACCTCTCTCAAGTTCCTCGAGTGTTCATTGGTCAGGGCCACGTGACTTCCATGTGGATCTTAATCAATATGCTTCATCCCAAGTTCTCCACTATCCTGGAGCTTCCAGCGTTCCTAAATCTATGGCGGAGATCCATCCACCAACCAATCCAACGACTGGTCTTGATCCTCAACTAACTCACAGTCTAGTGGGGAATTCAACGTTCAGCCTTCAGATTTGAATTCTAGGCCTAGCCCCTTCCCTCCGGCTACAATCGCATACGACCATGGGATATGACCAGATGTCAAGACAACAGGTGCCTATTTCGGTGCTTCAGAGCTTCGGGCTCCAGACGTTTTCAACTTATGACACCACAATTCTCCCGAACTACTGAATCAACAAATTCCAGGTATGATATAGGGATCAACGGTCCCCATTTTCTTTCAATATCAATGACACGTGATTACTTTAGGACTTTGCGCATTGGCGAATTCGAAAATACTCACAAACGCAAACCTTTAAAGTGCAATCCTTCTGGAGTGTTAGATCTCCTAACATGCATCCTCCACTACCAACGGTTACGATGAACTCCAGCACTTCGACCTTCAGGAGTTATCGACTTCTCGCAACGATCCTTCCTTCGGAGTGAAATATCTTTTGACATCTTTCCTCTTCAATTGATGACACAAGTGAACTCCAGCCTTCAGGATTTCTTGTTCCACTTTTCTCTGAAGTGGTGTAACATCCCGCTCTGGCGCACTTACAAAACTTATTCTTTGAGGACACTTGCTCGCAAGTGATTTGGACTTTTCTGATATTAATACATTTATGCTTGATTATGATGCGTTCTGATAGGTGACATGATGTTTTACTACTTGATGTAGACAGGTGCTACTGACTCAATTTCATTGAGTGTGTAGGGTTTCGGACCTTGAGGATGCAGAGGCATCGGTGGAACCCCCTTGGACGTCGAATTGAGTCAGGGAGTGTGTTATTTGGGTTGAGTCATTTATGGGGATATTGCTTTGTTTTCATGATAGGATATTGATTTTATGATATGTTGTTGACATGTTCTAACATGATGGTTGATGATGTAGGCTGACGATAGCTTGCCGACTAGACTCACATATGGAGTAAAGGGGCCACCCACTAGTTCTAGAGAGGTTGAGGGAGAGGTGTGGACAACAGCCCTGCCACAACCTACTAGCACTCCCGTCGTGACTCAAATTGTAGGTTAACGATTACCTAGTTCGAGAGGATCCACGATGCCATGAGGGAAGACTACGACAGTCGCTCACGATGATTCTAAGGGGTGCGCAATAAGGAAGGGGCCTTATTCCTTAGATCCCTTAGTCTCCCACAAGTTCGCCTGGCGGAGTGTTGACTCCAGGGGTTATAGATGTCTACCAAACAGTCAAGTCGGCAAGTGGCACCCTTAGAGCACGTGGTGCATCCTGAAGGGCACGTCGCAAACACAAGTGGGCAAGTGGCACCCTTGGAGCACGTGGTACATCCTGAAGGGCACGTCGCGCCATAGAGGCAAACGAGGCGAGTGGCACCCTTGGAGCACGTAGTGCGTCCTGAAGGGCACGTCGCATTGATGA
>JZKD02S1665180.1:39716-58820 GCA_000966675.3 Picea glauca
ACAATTAATAGAAATAAGGAAACTTGTATTAAAGGAAACTTAATAATGGAAAGTAGGAGACATAGGGTAAAAAGCGAAAAGGAATCAGCATTTAAGGAGTTACTAAAAATCAGAAACTTCATTTTAGGAAAGTTATTAAAAGCATGAGAGGGGAACTAGGAACCCTAGGAGTAATTTTAGGAGCTAATTTAGGGGGGGGTGAGGGAAATGAGTCTTTTATTTAAATTAAAGAAATTAATTTGGAGAAACATGGGGGATGAGTGACACTTGGACGGCAGAGAATTTTTAGAGGATTGTCATTAAAAATTAAATTAATAATTGTTTAGGAAAGTAGGTGGGTCTCAAATTTCTATAAAAGAAGGGGAAAGGAAGGAAGAAAGGGGGATGAATGGGAGCGTAACGTTACACTGCCGGATTGTGGCTTGATTGTTTGCTTGTGAGGAGTTGGGAATTTCTCAGCTATGTTTAGAGTGGTAGCTCAGCCTTGGAGGCGAGCTGAGAAGCTAGTCTTATCTCTAGATCTTGTGTGGCCCCTTTGCGGCTCGGGGGGATAAGGGGGAAGCAGAGTACCCCTAGCGATTGGCTAGGAGGTACCGGTGAGCTTTCTACGGTCGACAAGCAGGAGCGGCAAGGAACGCGGGACATCAATCGAGGCGCGGACATCAATCCACGCGGTCAAAAGGGAAAAAGGTACGCGCGTTGACTGGTAGTAGAATTCTTGGATGTAATTCTTCGCTGTAATATGGTAGCTGTGTATCCTCTTCATTCATCGCTCTAGACTGTATAAATTCCTTTCTGCTGTAATTTCTAGACTGTATAAAATCATTCTGCTGTAACTATGGACTGTGCAAATTGCTACAATCTCGTTGTATTTATGGATCAAATTTTGTAGGTTTACTTGAGAGTCTTTGATAATCTAGAATAGAAATATTGTATCTGCGTCATTTTAAATCTACTATCTAGAAGTTTGAATTTCTTGGTTCGCTGTCAATAAAATTAAACCCTTGAAATTAGAATTGTACATGTGAAAAATGCCACTTTTAAATCCTATAGTCGAATGTATAATTTCATTATGAAACTGTCAATCTAAATCGAAGATCATAGTTTAGGAGCTTCATTTGGTTATTGAAAATTATGACACTGGAATTTATTTTAAATTCAAGAATCGTTGTAATATTTATTTACACAACTCGCTATGATATTCATAAATCACTGTGATATTCATGAATTGTTGTAATTTTTATGAATCGTTGTAATCATTGTGATATTCATAAATCTTTGTAACCGGATTTTTGTTGTTGTTCATTGAACCAGAAGGTTTTAAAATCGTGGGCTTTTCCTTTTTCATTTTTGTGTACCAGTATAATCGTTTGGCAATGCGTTTTTATTTTGTTGCAATTCGCTGAGGGAATGATGATCTGTCCCTTCAACGTTTGGCATTTCATTGTTTCCATTACTGCGTTCCTGCAAAACTGTTGGCAATGCGTTTTTGTGGCTGGATTTCGCTAAGGGTAATGAAGTTCATTCTTGTACAATCGTTGGCATTTCGTTTTTCATTCTTGCTGCAATTTCGCTGCGTTGTATCTCTGGATTATGGGTTACCATATCTCTGTGTCATTTCTTGCTTTAAATCGTTATTACACCTCTGTTGGGTTATCATATCTTTGCGCCCTAATCTTTTGTGTTGATTAACCTCTGACAGCGTTTTAAAACGCCCATGCCTGCGCATGGAGGATGCTCCTGTACCTGTTGCTAGCAGTGATTTATGACTGTGTTGAATTAATAACAATTCCTTATGACTCCGTTGATTGTTTGATGAGCGTGTTATGTTCCAATTGTATTTGGCAAGTCACCGTTACTTTCTTGGGTGTAAAACCCCTTTCTGCGCCCACCAGTCTTATGTTTACTCCACTGCTGTCATGATTGTTTTTATATCTGAGTCGATGGTAAGAGGGGCGTTTCTGCCTGGTTGCCTTAGGTAACTTCCTTGTTCCATGTGGTTCGGTGTAATTTCCCCTTTTCTGCGCCCTGGTGGGAATTTCTGTTCAATCGCCTTTCTTGCTAAACTGTAGGGCCGCGTTACTTAAATCACGAAGAAAACGACATAAGGGTATCAGCATGATTGGTGTTGCCCTGGTAGTTGCAGGTTCAACTGTTAATAATAGTAATAAGACGGAAATGTGCTTGTCGGCTAATTTCAATGCCTCTTGATGTGAAAAGAAGGGATATGATTATGTTATGATAATGTTAGTATAGTTTCATTGCGATTAATAAGCAAAGAAAATGTAAAGCCATTATCCTTTTAATCGAAATGTATTTAGAGTATAAGGTGTAGATATGATTAGGGTATGCTAATGTTAGTATAGTTTCATTGTGAATGATAAGCAAATGAATTGTAAAGCCATTGTCCTTTTTTATTATGTTGTGATAATGTTAGTATGGTTTCACTGTGAATAATAAGCAAAGAAAATGTAAATCCATTATCCTTTTAATCGAAATGTATTTAGAGTATAAGGTGTAGATATGATTAGGGTATGCTAATGTTAGTATCATTTCATTGTGAATGATAAGCAAATGAAATGTAAAACCATTGTCCTTTTTATTTGAAATGTATATAGAGTATAAAGGGGTGGATATGATTATGTTATGTTAATGTTAGCATAGTTTCACTGTGATTAATAAGCAAACAAAATGTAAATCCATTATCCTTTTTAATTGAAATGTATTTAGAGTATAAAGGTGTGGATATGATTATGTTATGCTAAGGCTAGTGTAGTTTCATTTTTATTGATAACAAGTAACAAGTAAGGTCCTTGTCATTTAATTGAATTTTATTGTAATAAGGGAAGTGATGACATGGATATGTCATGAAACTGTTAAAATAATTTCTTGGGAATAATGACTTATAATAGAAAGGACCTTGATTCGAAGTGCAATCAATTATCATAATTCAGTAAACGGGGAAGGAAGTTAACTGTTGATACCTTATTTAAGGCAAGGCTGGCAACTCGTCGTTAATAGAAGTCAATGGAGTAATGGTTGTAATTGATGTCAATGGGTCTCTCTAGTGGTTGGTCATTGTCGGATTCCTTCTAACTTGCGTCTTCCATAGAGGTCGGGGTTGCCCTTGATTTGTAGTACTTGGTTCTCTGGCATTGCCTGGTCGGTTGTGTCGAGCAGGCTATAGTCACCCCCCCTGGTAGCCTTAGGAGACATGTCTGTGGTGTGATTTTTCTGTGTAATGAATCCAGTGTCGTATCAAGAGTCTCGGGCCCTTTAAAGGCAAGGTTTCCACTCTTGCGACACACCTGACAGAGTTTACTAGTTTCTGCCTGAGCAGTCGGCCATGAGCCTGTCTAATCTTCTTTCGAGAAGACATAAGACTAAAAGCCCTTCTTTTCTGTGTAGAAATAGTAAACTCTATCGTTGGATTCTTCCTTCTGTGACTGTACTGTACTTAACACCTGGTGTCGTTTTCTGCTTACAGCTGCTAGTTGTACGCCTTATGTCTAGGGGCATTTATTGCTTGTTGTCACTGTGATATATCGGGATCATCTTGTTGTGTTCATCTTGCTTGCATCTTGTTCTAGGTCGGGTTACTAGTTTCTGCCTGAGCAGTCGGCCAGGAGCCTGTCTAATCTTCTTTCGAGAAGACATAAGACTAAATGCCCTGCTTTCCTATGCAAAAATAGTAACCCTAACACCATGGATTCTTCCCTCTGTGTTCTTACTGTGCACCCCCAGTATGTCTTAATGTTTGTGTTGTGCGCCTCATGCCTATGGTCGCATATTGTTGCAGTTACTCGTTGTGTGCCTTCAGTCTTCTTGTGCTGAACAGCATGGTTGCGTCTTGTTGGTTGTCGAGTGGTGACGTACAGTCAAGTGTGTTTGTTACTTCTACATGCGCGCACACACCTTAAACAAAAAAATTTTTTTTACCTATTCTCAGAGTTGTTGTCGTAATGAGGAGGTCGCTACAAGTGCTTATCCACTGAAGTAACAGATCACCCACCACATGTCCCCAAATGACGAACAATTGAGATCCTCTCTGTTACTTTGAGATTCAGGGATTTTCATAGCACCAAGATTCAAATCCTCTGGAGTGACTCTCCTCTGGAGTTAATGATATACTAATACGCGTCCCAGTTGATGGACGGTTCATATCTCCTCCAGATCCCTATGAATTTAGGAGTCTTCAACCTTTTACACTTGCTTCCTTCCGGTGTGTTATACCTCTGGAGTACCGGATCTAGTTCCATGTGGCTCTGACCTTCGGGCCTTTTGGTCTCTCTAAAATACTACCCCCAAATCCTCCGGAGTCCCGAATTCCCAGACTCCTAGAGTTCTGGTCACTTCACCAACCACTTTGGCTAGGTGGGCACGTACCAAGGGCTGGAACGTAAAAGCGCCAGGGGTGACATGTGCCCTCATCAGGGATGACACATGTCATGTTCTAATGGGTCTATAGGCTATGTGATATGCATGAATCTAGGTGAAATGTGGCACATTAAACTTGGGTCCACATCACCCTAGATGATGTCATTATGCCACATCACTTCGAATTGATCATCTTTCATGACCTTCGATCTCGCAGCCAAGGTATGTATATGTAACCCTTGGATCAACGGCCTCCGCTACTTCATAACTTCGGCATTCGAGGGTTTTGCGATGAAAACTCCTCTTTTCTCCTAGAGTTGGTTATCATTGGGATGACCACAACCTATACATGAAGGTTAGGATAAGTCCCAAAGAACCCTCGAATCAATGACTCTTATTACTTCGGGCTTCGGAGTTTATTGACACACCACACCTCAATTCCCCTAGAGTACCAAGTCTCCAGACTAAAGGATCTAGCACCATTTGTCCCCCGTATATCAATGGTTGAGAGGCATCCCAAAGGATCCTTAGATCCATGGTCCACATTACTTCATGACTCCAGCCTTCAGGGGTTTTGACTTTACAACACTGTTGTCCTCCTGGAGTGGTCAACACTGGGCTCACTGCATCATAGATCCAACGGTTGGAATAGTTCTCGGGCATCCTTAGATCTATGTCCTAGATTAGCTTCGAAGCTCTGGGACTTCAGAGGATTTGTCATTCTTAAGATGAATACCAAAACTTGCTGAAATTGCAAAGACTGAAGGAGTCAAGGAATTAACACCTACGCTCCTTCTCCGAATCCAACATCATGACAGACCTTGGGTCCTCCGGAACAGATTTCATCTGCTCATCTTCCAAATGAGAGAATCTTCCCTTTCAAGACTTAAATCTTGCTATCCTTCATGAGCTTCATCAATTCTGAAAAACTTAGGCATTGACTCATTCTTTGCACTCTTTCTCCTGAGCTTAATAGACTCATTTTTCCCCGGAGCCTCAAAACAACTGGGAGTGTCGACATGCATATGGGAAACTATGTCCAGGGTCAACGAACTCATAGTTCTTCTTCTTAAACATGAGTCACTACAAGGCTCGAGAATTTACGTGTACAAACCATATAGTTCTTTACCTTCTTACATACATAATCAAGAAAATATAAAGGGATACAGTCTAATTATAAAGCAAACATGCACATCTCAGAAACATTCATAGGATATCCAACTTTAATTCATAGTTAAAATTCAATTACACAGGATATGAAAATACTTATCTATTATAGGTTGCAGCCAACTAACTTACTGTGGGTGTTCGCCTTTCCACCCAACCATAGGCTCATAGGAATTTATTCTTAGCACTCTAGCCACCCCCATGCCAAGCCATGATATCACTAGGGAATTTATGCCAATTCTCAATGATCCTTTCTCTTTCACATCTTCTACGAGGTTTATCAGATGTTTCCTTAGCATCAAGCTCGTGGCCTTCTGCTCAAGTCTCATTCTCTGAAAACTCTCAGATATTTATTTCTCTGTCACGACCCCAATGAGGTTTATCATATTCTCCCTCAACATAAAGCTCGTGGCCTTCTTCTCGTTCTCAGCTGGAGATCTCCCCGTGATCTCCACTCTTCTTCCATCCTTTTATTGTCTTTCATGCACACCCCTCCTTGGTAAGGTTCCCCTTCCTATCATGTTCCTTCTATCAGAAGGAAACTCCAATCATTATAGATCTACATGACCCTCTGGTACTTTGGGCTGACATTCTACAGCTAGACCATGCTTCCATTCATGGGGGTGGTTGATGGTTCAACCACCGATCCTTTCTTCATTAACTGATTTCTCTCCTTGGGATCCAGAGGAGGTTTATTATCCTCATCAAAGGGAATTTAGGGTTCATTTGACATAATGAACCCTCTATTATATTTTTCACATTCTTTCCTCTAGTGATATCATGGCCAGTACTTTCAAGGCTTCAACCCCACAGTCAGTTGTTGGCAATTCAAACAATAATACAATTACATTGTTCCCATGCCATAGCATGGTGATTATGATTAATGATTAATTACAAGTTGGGGGAAACAAGGGTGTCACATTGACTATAATTGATTAACTATAATTATGAATATAAAGATCACCTCCATGGTATAAATTAATAATATTGATATGAGAAGTTTATGATTTGAATCTTCAATTCAGTTTATACTCTTCAAATTATCTTAACTATAATTGTGACTATAAAGATCACCTCCATGATATAAATTAATAATATTGCTATGAGAAGTTTATGAGTTGAATCTTCAATTTAGGTTATACTCTTCAAATAGATAATTTGAGAAGCATATTGTCATGTGTATATATTATCAATTTATTTGAATTATAAAACTATTAATGTTGGGAAGGTGCATAGATTTTTTAACTAATTGATCTGGGATCTTTTCATCGAAGTGACTTATAAAGTGCACCATAAAGAAGGAAAAGATCAATAATGAAGAGACATAAGCATCAAATATGAACACAAAAACTTGATAATGGAGTTTGTCCATGGTAGACTATGTCTTTGGGTCCTGCTCTCAAATGGGTAGGCCTTTTTATTAACTCAACAAAAGAATTTTGCAAAATACATAAGTATACCTCATTTTGGAATTAAGTTGTAGAAGCTTTGCTTAGATCAGAAAACAGACAGTACCATTGAATTTTTGGCTTCGAATTACCCAAAAATAACTGTCTCCGTGCCTCAATCTAACTATGGCATTCCCAGACCCTTGAGAAATATCATCTCGCTTTTCATGCTTGCACCCTACAATTAATTATGGGTACTGTGTCTCGAAAATCATGCCCAAGCATACCTTCGAGTGCCCTCCTTCGTCCGTGGGTAAACTGCAACATTTAAATTAAATGTTGGGAGGATTGACCAATGGAGCCCATTGGCCTAATGGTTGGTGGAGGCTATTATAAGTCGTTTGGATAGGGGGAGGTCGCGGAGTCGAGCCCGTGGGCCTCCCCTTTTGGGATTATAGTTATAACAATATATATGAGTTTGGAACTGTCACCAATTTTGGATTTTGATGTTTAGATTCGTTGAATTTGTAGTTTGGCCACCAGATTTGGTGGGCCCTTTTTATTTTTCAAAATCTGGTTCCGAGCTCTCCTTGGGAATTTCCCCACTGCCACATGGCAACCCATGACTGGGCCATGTGGAATCCAACCATTACCACACCATCCACTTGCACAGTCACCTTTCCATGTCACCTGCCATGTCATCCTACCACGTTAGCCTACCAAGTCATGTATGTTCTGCCACATGGTTGTATGGACTGCCACATGGCACTTCCTCATTGGTCCACATGTTGACCCAAAAATGCCAAAAACGAGTGACATGTGGCAACCTTTGGTTCTGCCACGACAGCATGACATGTGTCTCCTTACATGTGTTCCATGTACATTGTATGGATGGTGACGTCATCCATACTGATGGCTGATGTTAGCAGTACGGATGTTGACTCATCCCTGCTGACTAGGCTAGGTTGACCAAAACTTTGACCACAAATATATTTTGATCCATAACTATGTTTGACCATCCATTTACATCATTGGAAATATTGCAATCCACTCTTCAGGATGATGTTAGTTTCACTTAGTTTTGAGTACTTTGAAGTTTTACCCTTTCTCTATCTACTGAGGCCATTCTAAGCTTCCTGAGTCGCTTCTGTGAATTATTAATTATCCTTAGTATTCTCTGGATCCTTTTTGGATCAAACCTTCCCACTGAGAGATTTTTGGTCCACCAAAATATTTCATCAATCAATAGATAAGTGAGGGAAGAGTTCCCTCATCTTGTCCTTCTCAATCCACTTTTCCTTTCTTGGATGTGTTCCCTTTAAGCCTACTCAAAAATAATCAACATCACCCCTGCGTGAAGTCCTTGTCATTCTGTCCAGGATGATATCTTCCTTTAACTCAACCAAGTACTCAAGAGAAAACTCATCAACTGAAGGTATTGAAACTTCCTCACCCTGATCCATGATCATGGGAGGCTCAAAAAGTTTCCAGTTCTCCACATTTACAACTAAGTAGATCTGCATATAAGGTGAAAGATCTCTATGAAAAGCATTGGTACCACTTTTCTCCAAAATAGTGAAGGTCCATAATGGATGGGCTTGAGTTTCTTGCCTTTACCCTTCAATATTTCCTTGTTGATGTGAAGCCATACTTGGTCTCCAACCTAGAACTGATGACCAACCTTGTGTTTGTCATGCCGAGCTTTATACTCTACTTGACTTTTCTCCAATTGTTCCCTTACCGCTTGATGTACCTGCTGGATCCTCTAGATGGATTTTCGGGCTCTATCTTCATTTCTTTCTTCATTTGAATCGGCATCTCTCTCATACATCAATTCCAAAGGAACCTTACATAAATACCCAAAACATGTCTCAAAAGGAGAACACTGAGTGGAGGAATGTAAGGCTCGGTTGTAAGCATAATGTACATAGGGTAACAACCTCTATTTGTCCATTAGTTTGTGAATGGAAAGCAGTGATCCTCTTCAACTTGGTGTCCATCATTTTCCACTAGATTGTCCAAAAATTCCCAAGGAATCGAGTATCTCGATTTGAGATAATGGATGTGGGTAACCCAAAGTGAACCCAAACATACTGAAATAATAGATTAGCAGTCTGCTCAACAATGAACTGCTTTTCACATGGCATTAATATACACATCTTGATGAACCTATCCACTACAACATACAAATACTCATGACCCCTTTTCGACATCGGTAAACCCCCTACAAATTCCATGGAGATACTTTCCCATGGATGGGATGGAACAAGCAATGGTGAGTATAGCCCCAGTTTTCTATTAGTGGGCTTACAAGTAGAACACATCACACACCCCTTTACATATTTAGTTACAATTTCTTTCATCTGAGGCCAGTAACAAAACCTCTGCAGATGAGCCATAGTTTTTCCTACCCCAAAATTCCCAGACACAAGAGAAGTGTGGGCTTCTCATATTATATGGACTCATTCACTTGTAGGAATACATAGCTTTCCAAGATGGTAGAGTAGTTTTTCCTGCAAACAATAGTTCTCTACCTTGTTACTCGTACCCTTTTTGTACTTGATTACCAAATCAAATTGTTGTAGGAAACCCATCCATCTGTAATGTCAAGATTGTTGCAGTTCTTGGAGATACTGTAAGGGTTGATGATCTTTATCTATGATTGTTTCCTTCCCTAACAAGTACTACTTCCATTTATTTACGCTTTGAACTAATGCATACAAATATTTATCATATGTAGGATAGTTAACAAAAACTTGGTTAAAATTTTTAGAGTGGTAACACATAGGATTACGATATTGCATCAATATTTCACCCATGGAGCATCCGCTGGCATATGCCTCGATCTCGAAGGGATGTTGAATATTCGACGGTGCTAATACTGGTGCAGTACTGATCTTTTCTTTCAATGTGTTGAAATACTTTTGTTGCTTTCCTCCCCACTAAAAAGTGTTCTTCACACTGGTTAAGGCATGCAAAGGAGCTTCTATAAAGGAGAAGTTTGAAATGAATCTCCTCCAATACTGGACTACACATAAGAAGTGTATATTTTAAACTTGTACAATATTTATTGCAAATGGATATTCATTAAAAGAACAGAAAATATACAATGGAAAAGACAAACATTACACAAAGATTTTTCCCCTGGAAACCCTAAACTGAGAAAACCATTATATTCTATATATTCATTGTGTTACATTGTTTACAATACAATATACATATAGGAGCTAGCGGCATCCAAAACCCTAACCCAATGACATGGATTAGTCAAAAACCATAATTCCTTAACCAGAAATAGAAAACCATCGGCAAAGAAACCATGTGCTGAAAAAACACCTAAATATGTGACATGTTTTCCGAGGCAAAAATATCTAACACTACTACTCATGCAAAGAATATAACATATACGCAACATTCTCCCACTTGTTGTTTTCTTTGCATACATGGGTTTATAAGGTTGCATAGTCAACAATCCATGGCAGTAATGCCCATGAATCCTCTACACCAAGAGAACTTCTCAGTGCTCACAAATTTTGTTAATGAATCTGCAACATTCTTCAAAGTGTCCACCTTCATCAGCAATACTTTCTTTTCTTCAACCATGTCTCTCACAAAGTGATATTGAATATCAATATTCTTTGTCTTTGAATGATGAATTGGGTTCTTCGCCAGAAAAATTGCACTATGACTGTCACAATCTATCCTTATAGCTTGTTGTACCAACCTAATACCTAAACACAATCTTTGTAACCATATTGCTTCCTTACTTGCATGAGTGGCTGCATGTATTCATATTTTGTAGTTGAAAATGCCACTACAGCCTATCATTTTCTCATTCAACTTATTGCTCCTCCAAATAGGTTAAACACATACCCACTTGTAGATATCCTATGATCCATATCTCTAGCCCAGAATGCATCCACAAAGCCATGTATATCCACGACTCTGTTTGATCCCAATCTTCCTTCATAGCACAATCCATAGCTAGCAGTGCCATGCAAATACCTGAAACCCCTTTTTACTGTTGTCCAATGCTCCTTCCCTGGTTTTGACATATACCTTCTCAAAACTCCCATTGCATGTGCAATGTCTGGTCTAGTACAGACCATTTCATACATCAAAATTCCAACTGCACTCACATATGGAACATGAGACACGTCATCCTCCTCTACATGTGTCTTGGGACACTGATCCACAAATAACTTTACACCAACAAGAATAGGAACCTTGATTGGTTTACATTCCTGCATATTAAGCCTATGCAATATTGTCCTGACATATTTTCTCTGATTTAACCAGAGTTTCCTCCTTTTCAGATCTCTTTTAATTTCCATGCCCAAAATGAAATTTGAAGCACCAAGATCCTTCATGTAAAATTTAGAGGACAACTGAGTTTTCACATCCTGGATAATCTTCATACTGTTTTCTATTAGCAACATGTCATCCACATACAAGACCAAATAAATCAAATTATCACCAATTAATTTAAAATGCACATAGTGATCCTCTTTACTTCTTTTGAAGCCAAGTCCCAACATATAAGTATCAAATTTTTTATACCACATCCTTGGTTATTTTTTTAAACCATACAGGGACTTTTTCAGCTTGCATACGAGCTCCTTCTTTCCCTTCACATCATAATAGAAACAGATAACAGAAATCTTATAGAGGTTAACTTGGCAATAGGAGAAAAAATCTCACCAAAATCAATTCCCTCAACCTAGGAATAACCTTTGCTACTAACCGAGCTTTGTATTTCTCCACTTTTTCTTTTGCATTCAACTTCTTTTTAAATACCCATTTGCTTCCAATGGGATTTCTTCCAGTCGAAAACTACACTAGA
Source organism: Picea glauca (assembly GCA_000966675.3). Classification (NCBI taxonomy): domain Eukaryota; kingdom Viridiplantae; phylum Streptophyta; class Pinopsida; order Pinales; family Pinaceae; genus Picea; species Picea glauca. Next base: position 51,492 of record JZKD02S1665180.1, read on the forward strand.
TCCCAAGCCTCATTCTTATCCAAAGATGTCGTTTCTTCATTCATGGCCCTTTTCGAGAGATTTGCATCCTCTGAATCCATTGCCTCTTTGAAATATCTGGGATCATCATCAGTAATAGACAAAGAAAAATTTGAATGGAAATCAAATGGAGTATACATTTTCGGTAGCCTTCTTTCTTGAACCGATCTCTTCAATACTCGAGTATGAAGATCTTATTCTTTTGATTCTTGTTCTTCTGTAGAGTCTGACTCATCATCTTTTAAATCAAACTCTTTTTTCTCTGGTTCTTCCTTACTTGGTAGGACTTCCTGTTTAACAATATCCTTCATTTCTCTAAATACCACATCTCGGCTATACACTACCTTCTTAGTTTCTGGGTTCCAAATCTTATAACCTTTGATACCATCTTTATATCCAATAAAGATACACTTTTCGGCCTTCTTATCTAGCTTACTCATGTTTTCATTTGGAACATGAACATATGCATCATAGCCAAATACCTTGAGATGTGTGAGAGAAGGTTCCTTACCAGTCCATACCTCTTTTGGAGTCTTGTCATCCAACGCTGATGAGGATGATCTATTGACCAGGTAACATGAAGTACCCACGGCCTCTGCCCAAAATTCATTCCCTAACTCGACACCATTGAGCATGCACCTTGATTTTTCCATCAGCGTCCTATTCATCCTTTCTGTAACTCCATTCTGTTGAGGTGTATATGGAGTAGTATTTTTCCTTTCTATACCACACTTCTTATAGAATTCTTCAAATTCATTCTCGCAAAACTCTCCGCCATTATCTATCCTCGGCACTTTAATTCCTTTCTCTGTTTGATTCTCAACAAGAGCCTTAAACTCTTTAAACCTATCAAAGACTCTGGATTTCTTCCTGAGGAAATATATCCAATTATTCCTTGAGAATTCATCTATAAATGAGACATAGTACACAGATTTTCCCAATGATGGGACCGAAATGGGTCCAAAAACGTCACTATGAACTAGATGTAAAATTCATTCTGCCCTCGTTGCACCAAAGGTGAATCTTATCCAATTCTTCTTCCCATATAGACAATGTTCACAGAAATCAAAACCCAGAGAGCATTTAGACATACCTTCAACCATACCTTTACCATGTTGTAGTCGAATACCCTTCTCTCCGATATGCCCCAGTCTTTTATGCCACAACATAACATTTTCTCCAGAGATTGTAGGAGTTATTTCTTCTTCAACTCCAATATCAGGAACAATGGAACTATTACACCCATCAATAATAGTGCTTCCTTGCAGCTTATACAGAGTTCCAAACTGAACTCCCTTCAGCAACAACATTGCTCCTCAAACCATCCTGCGGGTTTCCTTTTCAAATATTGTGTTTACCCCTGCATCGTCCATTTTTCTTACAGAAATCAAATTTCTAGAAAACCTGGGATGTCCAGAACACTAGGTAGTGTTCTAATCTTTCCATCTATTATCCCAACCTTGACTTTTCCTCGTCCTATGATTTTGGTTGTCAAATCATCACCTAAGAAACATTACCTCCATCATACCTTTCATATTTGGAGAACCACTCCTTGTGGGGAATCATATGAAAGGATGCACTAGAGTCAACCAACCATGCCTCATGATCTGCATGTGTTCTTTAAGAAGCCAAGTACACATCCCCTCCTTCTTCCTTGGAGGTATTTTCTTCTATAGAAGGAGATTCTTCAGATCCCTTCTTTTTCTCAACTTTGGATCTAAACTTCTTCTTGTAGTTTCCTTGTTTTCCACATCTCCAACATACCTTTACAAACTTTCCGGGAGATTTATATCTACCCATAGACTTAGATATCCCATTTGAGAACTTAGATCTATTTCTTTCTTGGGAATGCCCTCTTGCAAATAATGTGTTTGTGCTCTATCCTTCCATATTCTTCCTTCTCATCTCCTCCAACAACAAGGATGAGACCACTTCATCAAAATTCAAGGCAATTGTATTACTACCTATGGCCAAAATGAGACTATCCCACGATTCTGTTAAAGAAAAAAGTAAACTGATACATTTATCCTCATATGAAATTTTAATCTCAATAGATACTAACTAATTTACCACGGTATTGAAGGCGTTCAAATTCTCTTCCACCGAGTTTCCATCTCTCATCCTCAGGTTATACAGCTTCTTTCTCATGAATAGTTTATTTACTAGGGACTTAGACTAATACAGCTTCCCCAACTTTTCCCATAAATCCTTTGTTGTAGCTTCCTCTGACACATTCAGTAATACTGAATCGAAGAGACACAGTCAGATTGTGCTCTTTGCCTTCTGATTCAATTTTTTCTAGTCATCTGTTGAAGTTCTTGTAGGTGCATTACATGGATCTACCGCGATCCACTAATCTTTGTCCACCAACTGATCTTCCATCTTGAGCTTCCATAGCTCAAAAAAATTCCCATTAAACTTCTCAATCTCCATCTTCGAATTGCTTTCCATTTCTTTTCACCTGAAAAATCAATACCACAGATCTCCCAGTGTAACAAGGCTTATCATAGTCCCGAGCCAAACCCTTGACCACAAAGGCATCCCCCTAAAGCCAACAAATCTCTAATACCAAATGTCGATTTTAACTGTGTACGATATTTACTGCAAATAGATATTTAGTAAAAGAATTGAAAAGATACAATGGAAAACACAAACATTACACGGAGATTTTTTCCCCTGGAAACCCTAAACCGATAAAACCAACATATTCTATATATTCATTGTGTTACATTGTTTACAATATAATATACATATAGGAGCCAGCAGCATCCAAAACCCTAACCCGATGACTTGGATTAGTCAACAACCTTAATTCCTTAACCAGAGGTAGAAAACCATCAACAAAGAAACCATGTGCCGAAAAACCACCTAAATATGTGACACATTTTCTGAGGCAGAAATATGTGACACTACTACTCGTGAAAAGAATATAACACATACCCAACAAGAAGATTTGTATTTCGGTTACACTTTTGTTCTTAGGCCAATTTACAATTACATCAATCTTGGAAGGATCAATTTTCAATTGTCATCCCTCTACAATATGACCTAAGTACACAAGTGTAGTCTTACCAAATTCACATTTGGAAAATTTTACATAAAATTTTTCCCTTTGCAAAGTATCCAATACTTGCTTTACATTCCTTACATGTTCATCCCAAGTCTCACTAAATATAAGAATGTCGTCTAAATATACAATCACAAAATCATCTAGAAATGGCCTGAATACATCATTCATCACACACATGAAGGTTCTCAGAGCATTACAAAGCCCAAACGACATAACTAACAACTCAAACAATCCATGTTTGGTTTTAAAGGTAGTCTTCCATGCATCATGCTCTGCAAACCTGATCTGATGGTATCCACTGCACAAATCCAACTTAGTGAAATAAACAACATTCTTTAATTGATCAAGTAAATAATCTATACGAGGAAGAGGGTATCGATTTTTCACCGTGATTTTATTTAAGGCCCAGTAATAGACACACATTTTCCATGTGTCATCCTTCTTTAGCACCATCATGATCAGAGAACCACAAGGAGATGAGTTGGGCCTGATGACCCCTTGATACAATAAGACTTGTACATACTTCTTGATCTTTTTCATCTCTACAACTGACATCCTGTACATGCCCACATTAGGAAGAGGAGAATCCTATTGAAGATGCATTTCATGTTGGATTTCCCTCTTAGGAGGTAATCCATCTGGTTCCTGGAAAATATCATCATATTTAGAAACAATATCAATTAATTATTTCTTATGAGAAGGATCACATCCTTGGAAAGCATCGGATGCAATGACATATTTCTTCCTTACGACCATGAGTACATATCTCTTATTAGTGTTTATGATTCTCTTCATTTGTCCTGCACTAACAAGTGTTGTGTTTACCCTCATGTTGTGGGCTCTAACAATATATTCCACTTCCCCCTTAGTAAGGTGATATTTGTTTTCATGACAAAAGAAGACTGTTTTTCTATCATAAAGATAAGGACTCCTCAGCACTATGCCACATATATCAAGTGATACAACATCCAAATCCACTTCATCATTCAACTTTGAAGAAATGGAAAATCTGACCCTACATTGCTTGGTGACATTAAGTTTTTCTTTATCACACACCCAACCAAGCAGATAAGGCTTTAGATGTGGTTTAGTTTCAAGACCCATCTTTTTGAAAAGTGATTCAGATATCAAGTTTACTTGGGAAACTCGATCAAACAATGTATCTATCTTAGTGTGTTTAGATACAACTCTTATATGAAATAATTCATTCCTCTTTCTTTCATCGTCATGAGATTCATTATTGGAATTTGAACTAGCATGAAGGGAATCTTTACCTTGTACTCCAACCGATGTGATCTTTCATTCGTCTACTGAATCGGAACCAAGATCTTGTTGCACTGTAGCAACGATCTTTTTCTTCCCCTTTCCACCGAACTTCTTCAGTCTCTTCTCTGGATGTAGTTTCCAACAATGTTCATCATCATGACCACTTTTCTTGCAATGAGCGCAATTTGGTTTTCCTTCTTCTCTCTTTACAGTGGCGGTATTTTTTTCCTTCCTTTTAAACTTCTTAAACTACTTATGTGGGATATTGGAAGGTTTATTTGTGGGAACTTCTTGAACATGCTTTCACATGTTCTCAAGGTGAGTGGCTTGCACACAAACTTCGTCAAGACTGATGGGGTTAAACAATAGAAAAGTATGATGAATATAAATGTGAAGTGAGCCAATATACTTCATTAAAGTTTCATAAGAATCCAAAGGAATGTTTAATGCAAGAGATTTCTTCCTAAATTCTTTCATGAAACTTTGTACAGTTTGACCTTTACTTTGTCTTAAATTTTGTCATTCGATCATTTCTTTATGTAAATAACCCAAAGGATAAAATTGCTTCATTATCGTTGATTTAAATTCCAACCATGAGGAAAGAAGATTACCACACTTACTTATGTCCTGAAGTTTTCTCTCTCACCATACAAGAGTGGTGCCTTCCAACCGAAGAGAATCCAATTGCACTTTAACTTCCTCTTCATCATTCTGTTGAACACAACAATATAGTTCAACCTGTCGGATCCAATTATCTATCACTTCAGTATTAGCATCTCCAATAAACATAGGTAAAGAAAATTTTACACCAATCTTTAATAATGGTTTCCTAAAAGAATCTTTATGGCTAGAATGATGAGAATTCTCAGAGGAAGAAGAGCTAGAACTTGATGGTGAAGATGGAGGCTAAGGAGGGTCTCCTCCAACCCCTTGATTTAATCAAGCATTATCATCATCTTGTGCTTCCTTTTTCTTCCCTTTCTTATTCATCCTCTTCTCGTAGTCTCCATACATTCGCTCAACCATTTCTGACATGCGATAAAAGACCATATGGAAGTTTTTCTCCTGTTCATCACACTTGTTCTCTTCTGCCATTTTCTTCCTTTGGGATGCACAACCAACTTCGAGATTGAAAGTATTAAGAGTTCCTTCACCTTGCTTATGCTTTTCCATAGTAAGCATTCACACTCAACAATTCAATTCAAAGATGACAGCTATGATACCAACATGATCCAGGATCGTTTCATCGAAGTGACTTATAAAGAATTGTATTAAATGAGCATAAATTAAAGTGCACCATAAAGAAGGAAAATTTCAATAATGAAGAGACATAAGCATCAAATATGAACACAAAAACTTGATAACGGAGTTCGTCCCTGGTGGACTACGTCTCCGGATCCTGCTCTCAAATGTGTAGGCCTTTTTATTAACTCAACAAAAGAATTTGGAAAAATACATAAGTATACCTCATTATGGAATTAAGCTGCAGAAGCTTTGCTCAGATCAAAAAAAAGACAGCACCATTGAATTAGTGGCATCGAATTACCCAAAAATAATTGTCTCCATGCCTCAATCCAACTCTGGCACTCCCAGGCCCTTGAGAAATCTCGTCTCAATTTTCGTGCTTACACCCTGTAATTAATTCTATGTACTGCGTCTCGAAAATCATGCTCGGGCGTATCGTCGAGCGCCCTCCTCCATCCGTGGGTAAACTGCAGCATTTAAATTAAATATTGGGCAGATTGACCAACAGATCTCATTGGCCTAACGGTTGGTGGAGGCTATTATAAGTCGTTTGGATAGGGGGAGGTCTCGGGGTCGAGCCCGCGAGCCTCCCCTTTTGGGCTTATAGTTATAAAAATATATATGAGTTTGGAACCATCGCCAAATTTGGAGTTTGTTGTTTAGATTCGTCAAAGTTGTAGTTTGGCCACCAGATTTGGCGGGCCCTTTTTATTTTTGAAAATATGGTTTCGGGTCCTCATTGGGCATTTTCCCACTACCACATGGCATCCCATGACTGGGCCACGTGGAAGCCACACATTGGCCCACGCCATCCACTTGCAAAATCACCTTGCCACATCACCTACCATGTCAACCTGCCACATCCCATATGGTCTACCACATGGTTGTACAGAATGCCACGTGGCACTTCCTCAGTGGTCCACATGTTGACCTGAAAATGTTGAAAATGAGTGACATGTGGCAGCCTCTGGTGTTGCCACATCACCATGTTGACATCAGCATGACACATGTCACCCTATGCATGTACCACGTACATTTTACAACTGATTTCATCATCTGTATTGATTTTAATGTCAGTAGTATGGATGTTGACTCATCCATGTTGACTAGGCTAGGTTGACCAAAACTTTGACCGTGGATATCGTTTGATCCGTAACTCCGTTTGACGAGTCGTTTACATCGTTGGAAATATTGCAATGCGCTCTTCGCGATGATGTCAGTTTCACTGAGTTTTGAGGATTCTGAATTTTTTTCTCTTTCTCTATCTGGTGAGGCCATTCTGAGCTTCCTGAGTTGCTTCTGTGAATTATGAGTTGTCCTTAGTTTTCTCTGGATCATTTTTGGATCACTAATATAGCTATTTGAAAGCATATCAATGTATATGTAATCAATTTATTTGAATTATAAAATTATTAATGATTCAAAGGTGCATTTTGCTTTTCATTAATGGAGATATTTTTTAAAAAGAACTTATTTTCTTAAGTGTTTATAAGTTATTTGTAGTGTGTCATTTTACCTTATTATTATTATAAATTAAACTTATTTTTTGAGGGTGTTTGATTCACAAACAACTCAGTTATTGATTCTTATAATGATTATGAGACTGAATTTTAAACATGATTGAGTAAATTTGAGAATGTTGATTTGGTTAAATCAATTTATATGATGTTTAGATAAATATTTTATGCAATGATAGGATGAAAATAATGTTAATAGTAAATTCACTAGAT
>JZKD02S1665180.1:81837-101147 GCA_000966675.3 Picea glauca
AGGGAGTCTTGGATAATGGGTAGCTCTAGGAATTAAGTCAATAGAGAAATCTATATCCCTCTTTGGTGGAAATCCTGGTGGCTCTTCAAACACACCTTCAAACTCTTTCAAGACTAGATAATATTCAAGACTTGGCTCTCTATCCTTCATTGAATCTTTCATATGGGTTGCATATATCTGGCATCCTTTTTCTGAAACTTCTTTTCAACTGCAATGCTGAAATCTCTCGGACAGATATAGGCCTTGGAATACCTTGCACTATATTTGAATTCCCTTCCTCATCAATACATGTGAAAACCTTGTTATAACAGTCTAGAACAATATAATGTCTTTCTAACCAATCCATACCAATCAAGCATTCATAATACCTAAGAGGTATGATGTTCAAATATTCCTTAGTGTTAGTTCCATTCATGTTTATAGGTAATTATTTAACAATCTCATTAATTATTTTGTTGGTTTCACTAGCTCGCTAATCTAACCAAGAATTTTCATGCTTATATTTATTCAATTTAAATATTTCAATTAGATTTGGATATATATAGTTATGGATAGTTCCAGAATCAATTAAAATAGTTATGTATTGATTATCAATCTTACCTTCCACTTCAATCATGTGGGATTGATAATCTTCTTATCTATTGTCCAAGGCTGCAATAGATCCTTAGCATGATTTTTCCCACATCCTCTACCATTGCCTCCTACTTGATGCTATGAAAATTATTCATCTTATCTCCTCAATAAGAACAATATTTATATATGTGATATCATTCACATCCCCAACACTTTATGGTATGTTGTCTTGGCCTCTTTCCCAAGGACTCTATCATTTTTTGATCACCTTGAGATGGTTTCCATTGCTGATGTGCTTGAGAATTATTCATTATGAATGGTGGATTGAATCATTTCTTCCTTTGATCCATATTTATTTTCTTCTTGTCATCCCAAGCCTTTTGAAAATATGTCCTTCCTCTATTATGATCATACAAATACTTGGCCTTTCTTATGGATTCCTCTAAATTCTTGGGATTGTCAAACTGAATTTTATCCTTGTAAAATGGTGCAGGCGCGCTCACAAGCACGTCTGCTCACAGGATCCTCCCTTTACCACGGCCCGAAGAACTCTAATGTCCTTCTATTTCCCTATCAGGAAGTCTGCACCCACATAACTCTTCGCGCGATCCCCTCTCTTTACTTATCGGGGAATCGAACTTTGCAACTTCGCGAGGTCAGTGGTCAAGCATAGGACTCTCGAATCCCCGAATCCCGATTCAAGTCAACGTTGACCTTTTCCTTTACCCTATCGGAACTTCTCTTATCATGAGTTCGGCACTCGCGATGTTGAGCAACTCGTTTCTCCAACTCCCGAGTCTCGATATGCAGAAAAATCTGATGCGCTCATGAGTTGACTTTTCAACGGTCCCTTTACTCCATCGACATTTCAGAGTTCGCAAGATCGTGAATCCTAATGCATATGTTTCAAGTCTTCTCCTTCCTTGAATTTCTGAAAGGATGTACCACCTGTCCACCTACCGATGCCTGTGGCCCCACACTGTTCCTTTGGCCTGTCAGGATATCGTGCTTCGCGATTCCAAATTGCAAGAGTATTATGTCCTCAAGACCTTTGACACGCTGAACCCCGACTTCGTCAAATATTTCAACACACATCCCAACTGATGGACGGTTCAGATTGAACCTTGGACTTCGCTAAGCACAAAGTCAAACCATTCACCTATATGAGCCCCGATGACCGAATCCCCGATTGAGTGATCACATGACACGTGTCCTTCTTGAGATCCATGGCTATGATCCCCTCACTATTTCGAAACTCAAAAGGTCTCGGGCTCTTGACTTCTGAACCTTCAATATACCGATGACTCCTGGTTCCTGCCACCTATCCCAACAAATGGACGGCTCTGAGCTCGTCAGGATTTCCACGATGGATTTTTCGATCTCTGGTCCATGGGATTCCCGATTTCCCGAACCTTGATGACTCAATGTCCTGGTGCTTCTCGGGGTTTCCACTCTCCTCACAAATATTTAAACCCTGCGCAACTCCTGTCAAACGGATGGTTGACGGGTAACCATTTGATGATCTAATGGCTCACGATCCCTAGAGCTTGAGATCCGGATGCATCCATAACCTCCCCACTTCTTTACCAGATCAGACGACTGGAGGGATTTCGCAAATCCTCTCCACAAGATCTTGACCGTCTATCTTCTCCTCCTCGATACGTTCACGAAGTGAACCAAGGACTCCTTCTCGGACTTAATCACATGTGACACAAAACTCCATCGCCTTGAGTCACTCGATACGCTCCAACTCCTTATGCTACCTCCAATAGCTTCAAAGGATTTATTCCTCCTGAGCTTTCTCACGACTCTGAGTCTTAGAGAATATTTTTGTGCGCACTCCTTGCGGCAAATCTCAGACACTTCCAAGTGCCGAATACCTTCAACTCTGTGCACTCTTGCAGCAACAGTCTCTCACACCTTACTCAGGTTCGCAACCCTGAGACTTTTCTTCACCTGCGCACTCCTTGCACGGCTCTTGTGCCCAACTGCACTTCTGCGGAGATGAGAACAATTGCTACCTATCTGAACCCTCTGTCAACGCACTCCTTGCAGACACTTCGACTGCACTCCTTGCAGGAATCCTTGCTCAGATAGAGAAACAATTGAAACTCATTCCCTCTTCCTTTCAGACTTCACTTAGAACATGAAATCATATACACAGCATATCAAAGCAAATGTATAACGGGAAGAAAACATTCATGAGCATAACATCAATACACAGAGAACAACACAAACCATGAATTTGAACCAATTCCTTCTATTAATTCAAATGACTATACATGGGTGTTCTTACACAATTCTCTGCTTGCTCTTGCTCTTCCTTCTTCAGGATTCTTCAAATCTTATGATACAATACACAATGAGGGTGTCTATATCCCATTTCCCTCTTGCACTCTCAAACAGTCTAATCTAGAATTAATTTCTATCTACCTACATTAACTATCTTAAATGCCTCCTACCTACTAAGGATGAGAGCGAGCTGCTCAAGGTCCTATTACATCACACAAGTGCGCTTCATTAAATTGTTACATTTATGTTCGTGAAACAATCCCAAGATAAATTTCAAAATTTGTGTTGGCGCTTGCCTAGTTGTCTCTTGCCTTCCACGTTGGCTTGCTTGACGTGGGAGATGCTCCTGCATCATACTCCCTCTCTTGAAAACTTTCATGGGATCCTATCCATGAGCTCCTGCATAGTATGTCCATGCTTCTGTATCTCTGCTTCAGTCTCCCAGCTGGCATCTTCAACTGGATGACCTTTCCACTTAACCAAATATTCAAAATATTCTTTCCTTCTGGTCTTCTTACCAATTCTTTTATCCAGTATGCGCTCCATCTGTGGCTTTTTTGCAACTGGAATTTGCTTTTGCCACTGAACCTTTGGCTGTTCATTTTCTGCTCCTGCTTCCTTAGGCTTATATGGGTACAAATCTAAGATATTGAATATCGAAGAAATTCCGATCCCATCGGATAATTCAATATCATAAGCATTCGCCCCAAATTTTCTCAAGACCCTACATGGTCTGATTTTCTTCATCTTTAACTTATTATATGTTCCCCTCAGGAACCTTTCTTTCCTCAAATGTGCCAGAACTAGATCACCAACATTGAACTGAAGTTGTCTTCTATGTTGATCGGCTCTGCGCTTATACTCCTAATTTGAATCCTGCAATCGCTGCTTCACCTGGCTGTGAAGTTCCTTCATCGCCTCCGCGAATTATTCTACACTAGCGCTCCTAGTTTCGATCTGTTTTGAATCCCTCAGTTCAGAAATTCCTCTCAGCTATATGCCATAAACAACCTGAAATGGACTTGGCCCTGTGCTCCTATTCACTGAGTCATTATATGCAAACTCTACCTGCGGCAATATATTGTCCCAACTACTGTGGTGCTCCATCACCAAGCTTCTCAGCAAATCTCCCAGACTTTTATTTACCACTTCTGTCTGTCCATCCGTCTGAGGATGATAAGCTGAACTAAATGACAAGTTAGTTCCCATCTTCTTCCATAAGGTCCTCCAAAAATGCCCTATGAACTTCGTATCTCTATCTGAAACTATACTCCTTGGTAAGTCATGAAGTTGAATGACTTCTTTGAAAAATAGGTTTGCGATGTGAGTCCCATCACCGGTCTTCTAACATGGAATGAAGTGTGCCATCTTAGAAAATCTATCCACCACCACAAAGATTGAATCATAACCTCTTTGTGTTCTTGGCAACCCCAATATGAAATCCATGCTAATTTCATCCCACGGCTTCTCAGGTATGTGTAACGGTTGATAAAAACCTGCATTTTGCCTCTTTCCCTTCTAATGCTGGCAAATTCTACACCTGTCTACAAATCTCTTGACGTCTGCTCGCATTCTCGGCCAAAAATATGACTCATTCAATTTCGCAAACATCTTTTCATGACCAAAATGCCCTTCCAATCCTCCATTGTGTTTCTCCTTCAGCAAGTTCTCCCTCATGGAGCATTTTGGAATACACAATTGATTGCCTCTGAACAGAAATCCTTCCTGGATCATGTATTCTATCCACAGGCTTCTGTCTCTGAGAACTGGATTCTTAGTTGTTTCATATGCCTCCTAAAAATCTGGATCATCTCTGTACATGTCCCTAAGATCATCAAAACCCAACATTTTGACTTTGAACTCCTGCAACAGCAAACACTTCCTACTCAAAGCATCAGCAACTTTGTTAGCAGTTCTAGAAATATGTTTAATCACAAAAGTGAAATTTTGCATATACTCAACCCATTTGACATGTTTCTTATTCAACTTCTCCTGTTGAGTCACAAACTGTAGTGCATGGTTGTCACTGTATAGAATAAATTCTTTCGGAATCAAATAATGCCTCCACTTCTTCAATGCCTGTATGATGGCATAAAAATCCTTATCATATGTGGAATACTTCACCTCTGCTTCATTCAGCTTCTCACTGAAATACTCTATCGGCATGTCTTCCCGACTTAAGACCGCCCCAATTGCAAACCCACTTGCATCGCATTTCACTTCAAATGTTTTTCGGAAATCCGGTAACACCAAAATTGGTTGTTCCGTGATCTTCCTCTTCAACAAATTGAAACTCTTTTCAGCTTCTTCTATCCAGTGAAAATATTTATGTCTTTTATTCACTGTATCCATCATCGCTGCACTAATTTCACTGAAATTCTTGATGAACTTTCGGTAGAAACTAGCCAATCCATGAAAACTTCTCACCTCAAAGATATTCTTTGGCGATGGCCAATTTTTTATTACCTCCACTTTATCTGGATCCATCCTCAACTCATTTGCTGAAATAACAAACCCCAAATAAATGAGCTCCATCTTCATGAATGAGGACTTCTTCATGTTTATCAACATCTTCTCCTGCTGCAATTTCTGCATCACTGTAGCCAAATGCTTCAGATGCTCCACTGTCATTTTACTAAAAACCAGTATGTCATCCAAATACACAATGACAAATTTCCCAATGAACTCCTTCAGGACTTCATTCATCAATCTCATGAAGGTACTTGGCGCATTTGTTAAGCCAAACAGCATAACAAGCCATTCATACAACCCTTCATTTGTTTTGAATGTTGTCTTCCACTCATCACCCTCTCTCATGTGAATCTGATGATAATCGCTTTTCAAATCAATCTTTGAAAAGAATTTTGCTCCACTTAAGAAATCCATCAAATCATCCATTCTTGGCAATGGGAATCTGTACCTGATAGTTATCTTATTAATCTCCCTTGAATCAGTACACATCCTTCAGCCTCTATCTTTATTCGGACTGAGTACTGTTGGAACAACACATGGACTCAAGCTTTCTCTGACCAAACCTTTGTCCAACAAATCCTGGACTTGCCTTTTAACCTCTTCATTCTCCTGCAGCGTCAATCTGCATGCGGCTTTGTTTGGTAAACTAGCTCCTGGTATGAGATCAATGTGATGACTCACACTCCTGATTGGTGGCAACGAATGAGGTAATTCATCCACTACAATGTCATCAAACTCTTCCAGCAGTTCCTGAACCTCCTCTGGTAAATAATCCACTCTTGTGCTAGTCAGAACAATCTTCAGTTTTCTGACCACAATGCACTATGGATCCTCCTTCTTCTTAACCTCAGTAAGGAGTCCCTTCCCACTCATGAGAAGTACTGTGTTGCTCACTTCCGGTTTCATCTCCTTATCCTTGATTAGAAGCAACATGTGTGTCCTCCCATTCTTCTCTAGGGTGTATGTGTTCATTCGCCCATCATGAATCACCATTCTGTCATATTGCCATGGTCTACCCAGCAATAGATGACAAACATCCATAGGAATGACATCACATAATTTTTTATCATTATATCCTCCTATCTTAAATTCAACGAAACATTGTTTAGTGACAGTTACCTGGTCTCCTTTTTGTAGCCACTAAACTTTATATGGACTTGGATGATCAGTCGTCTCCAGCTCCAGCTCCCTCTTTTCTACCATCTCGGTTGAAATGAGATTGTCCATGCTACCGCTATCCACAATGACCTTGCATGCCCTATCCTTGGTCTTGCAAGCAATCATGAAAAGTCTGGTCCTTTGGACTGAACTTTCCACCTCCTTCTCGGGTGTCAAAAGGACTTTTCGCATCATCAGTGATCTTCCACCTTCAACGTCTTCTACCTCAACATCTCGCCTTTGTGCCTCGGCGATGTAAGCTTCCCCAATTTCTTTCTTTTTCTCTGGACACTCGAATGACTTGTGCCCATTCTTTCCACATGTGAAGCATGTTATTACTCCACCTCTTTCCCTTCCTCTACCTCTAGTACAAGGAAAAGTGTTGTTGTCAGCATAATATCCTCTTTGCTCAGTATGTTTTCCTCTCTGCTCAACATATCGCCCTCGTTGTAAGCTTCCACCCCTCTCTGTCTGTGTCTGAGGTTTCTTCCAGTCGTCCCTGGGCTTCTGGGTTCTTTCCTGGGCAACTGATTTTCCTCTGGACTGACTTTTGCCTCTGCCCCTCTGACTCTATTTTCGGCTCAACTTCTCTTCAGCTTTCAGATCCATCCGATAAGCATCTTCCACTATTCGGATGGTCACCATACTCATTTCATCCTGAATCTCATATCTCAGGCCATTCATATACCTGGCCACTTTTTCGTCATTGCTTTCACAATGACCTACCCTGATATTCAACCTATAAAACTCTTCAGTATATTCCTTTACTGACATCAACTTCTGTCTCAGGTTCTGCATTCTCCTAAATAGAGAAATTTGATAGTCCTTGGGAATGAATTTTGCCTTCATCTTTGCAATCATCCTGTCCCAGCTCTTAATTTTTTGCTTGCCTTGGCAACACCTATCTACTTGTAGTTCATCCCACCACAAGGTTGCATGTCCTTTTAATCTCATGACGGCATGCTTGACCTTCTTGTCCTCTTCGATATCTTCATAGTCAAAGTAGGTGTCCAGATCTCTAATCTAGTCTAGAAGCTCTTCTACATCCAGATTTCCCTCATAAACTAGAATGTCCATCTTCGCCTTTGCAGCCATTCTTGCAATAGCTTTAAGTAAGCACTCATTTTCTGCATCTTTTGCTGTGATTTCTTCTTCTCCATGTCCAACATCATCTTCATTTTCAGACTCACTGATATCTCCTACATTAGTTGTACGCCTTTGTCTTATCTCCATGTCCACAAGTCTAGCGCATATGTTATGCAGATCTCTTTCTACTTATGGATTCTGCACCTCTCTACCTCTTCTTCTGGGCGTTTCCCTTTCCTCCTCTGGATCAAGTAATTGTCTATCTCTTCTCCTCGGTGGCATGGTGAATCTTCCTTTTCCCCACTACAGAAATAAAAGAATCTTTTCTAAGCTCTGATACCACTTGGTGCAGGTGCGCTCGCAAGCACGTCTGCTCATAGGATCCTCCCTTTACCATGGCTCAAAGAACTCTAATGTCCTTCTATTTCCCTATCGGGAAGTCTACACCCACAAAACTCTTTGCACGATCCCCTCTCTTTACTTATCGGGGAATCGGACTTCGTGACTTCGCGAGGTTAGTGGTCAAGTGTAGGACTCTCGAATCTTCGAATCCCGATTCAAGTAAATATTGACATTTTCCTTTACCCTGTCGGAACTTCTCTTATCGCGAGTTTGGCACTCGCGGTGTCGAGCAACTCGTTTCTCCGAATCCTAAGTCCTGATACACAGAAAAATCTAATATGCTCACGAGTTGACTTTTCAACAGTCCCTTTACTCCATCGACATTTCAGAGTTTGCAAGATCGTGAATCCTAATGCATATGTTTCGGGCCTTCTCCTTCCCCGAATTTTCGAAAGGATGTGCCACCTGTCCACCTACCGATGCCTGTGGCCCCACACTGTTCCTTTGGCCTATTGGGATATCGTGCTTCACGATTCCAAATTGCAAGAGTATCCTGTCCTCAAGACCTCCGACACGCCAAACCCCGACTTCGTCGGATCTTTCGACACGTGTCCCAACTGATGGACAGTTCAGATCAAACCTTGGACTTCACCAAGCACAAAGTCAAACCATTCACCTATATGAGCCCTGATGACCAAATCCCTGGTTGAGTGATCACACGACACGTGTCCTTCCTGAGATCCACGGCCATGATCCCCTTGCTATTTCGGAACTCAAAATGTCTCGAGCTTTTGACTTCTGAACCTCCGATATACCGATGATTCCTGGTTCCTGCCACCTGTCCCAATAGATGGACGGCTCTGAGCTTGTCAGGATTTCCACGATGGATTTTCCGATCTCTGGTCCATGGGATTCCCGATTTCCTGAACCCCAATGACTCAATGTCCCGGTGCTTCTCGGGGTTTCCACTCTGCTCACAAAGATTTAAACCTTGCACAACTCCTGTCAAACAGACGGTTGACGGGTAACCGTTTGATGATCCAATGGCTCACGATCCCTAGAGCTTGAGATCCGGATGTAGCCGTAACCTCCCCACTTCTTTACCAGATCAGATGGCTGGCGGGGTTTCGCAAATCCTCTCCAAAATATCCTGACCGTCTATCTTCTCCTCCTCGATACGTTCACAAAGTGAACCAAGGACTCCTTCTCGGAATTAATCACCTGTGACACAAAACTCTATCTCCTTGAGTCACTCGATACACTCCAACTCCTTATGCTACCTCTAATAGCTTCAAAGGATTTATCCCTCATGAGATTTCTCACGACTCTGAGTCTTAGAGAAGATTTTTGCACGCACTCCTTGCGGCAACTCTCAAACACTTCCAAGTGTCGAATACCTTCGACTCTATGCACTCCTGCAGTAGCAGTCTCTAAAACCTTACTCAAGTTCACAACCCTGAGAATTTTCTTCGCCTACGCACTCCTTGCACGGCTCTTGTGCCCAACTGCACTTTTGCGGAGATGAGAACAATTGCTATCTATCTGAACCCTCTGTCAATGCACTCCTTGCGGACACTTCGACTGCACTCCTTGCAAGAATCCTTGCTCAGATAGAGAAACAATTGAAACTCATTGCCTCTTCCTTTCAAACTTCACTTAGAACATGAAATCACATACACATCATATCAAAGCAAATGTATAACAGGAAGCAAACATTCATGAGCATAACATCAATACACAGAGAACACAAACCATGAATTTGAACCAATTCCTTCTATTAATTCAAATGTCTATACATGGGTGTTCTTACACAATTCTCTACTTGCTCTTGCTCTTCCTTCTTCAGGATTCTTCAAATCTTATGATACAATACACAATGAGGGTGTCTATATCTCGTTTCCCTCTTGCGCTCTCAAACAGTCTAATCTAGAATTAATTTCTATCTACCTGCATTAACTATCTTAAATGCCTCCTACCTACTAAGGATGAGAGCGAGCTGCTCAAGGTCCGATTACATCATGCAAGTGCGCTTCATTAAATTGTTACATTTATGTTCGTGCAACAATCCCAAGGTAAATTTCAAAATTTGTGCTGGCGCTTTCCCAGCTGTCTCTTGCCTTCCGCGCTGGCTCGCTTGACGTGGGAGATGCTCCTGCATCATAAAATGATGGAAGTCCACTTAGGAACCTATAAATTTTCATATTATCATCTCTAATGAAGCTCACATAACTGAGAAATTGCAAAAAAAATCTTTAATATTAATCCATGGTCTTTTTCCTAAGTTTGAGTTCAAAGAACTCGTACATCTTCTTGTCATAATATTGTTCTGACAAGTATTGTTTCTAAAAATATTTATTGAACCGCTTCCAAGAAATTCTCTTCTCATCAAGGTGATTAAATTTCTTTAACCGATCCCACCACATAGATGCCTTCCCCTAAATGTAGTAGACTATAATTCTTCCTTATGCATTTGATGAGTAATCATGCAACTAGAAATATTTCTTCATTCCTAGAAACCATGCTTTTGCATCTTCTCATTTCTTTTTTTCTCCATCAAATGATGATGGCTTGATCTTCGTCGGGTCCCCTTGTAAGTTATCTGACCCATGTCTCCTTCTTTGATGTCTGAATGGGGATACACTTGGGTTGCTTCCCGACCTTAAATGTACATATATTTTTCTTATGAATTCCCATGGGGAATGATGATGTTGATGCCTGCTAATACTCCTTGACCCTCTATATCCTCCATGATCATCCCTCCTATCATGAGACCTAAAAAATTCCACTTTATTGGCACTATATTCTTGCCTTGTGCCCGAATATTTGCTTACTTGCTTCTATAGCACATTCAAGATTTGTAATATCTCCTCTTGATATATCATGATCCTTTCATTATCGGCTCTATAGCTCTGCACTTCTTTTTGCAGAATTCTCATGGTTACAGGCTCTTGCATGTCTCTTCTCCCATTAGACTCAGTCTCATCATTACCCATGCTGACATGTAGACCTATGATCTCTTATTCATGGTTATAAGACCCATGTGCATCATCCATATCTCTAGTTCTCATATAGGAACTAAAATATTCTTTTTGTATCTCTAATTATACAAGAATGTGCATGCAATAATTGTTGTTAAAATTAATTATATTGCAAAATATTTACTAATTAGATTACATGTAATTATTCATTTTAAATTATGAAGAATATTAATGTACTATTCCAAAATGTGATTCCTTAAATGCATTATTCTCCCAAAAAACTTGTCAATGACTATTTTCTTGCTCAATTTTGAGTCTTGAGCAGAAAATTATTGATGGAAAAATGATGGACTTTTCAATTACTTTGTAATTAACTTAGTAAGCAAATGAAGAGTTGTACATTTATTTATCAATCAAGGGCTCGTATGGAACCTTTGAATTTCCATGCACAATTTATGCAATAAGAGTGTTGTTTTCACTACGGCGTTGTAGCACTTTAATGTCACAATTCAAAGATTCAATATACTTTAATTAAGTCACCAAACTATGATATGGCCTAAGTTGCAGGAAAGTGAATAACACACTGGCAGGAAATTGAAATCACTCTTCCATAAATTAAAGCACCTGTCATCTCCCTGGGCCCAAAAGTGTTGCATGTCCCCATGTAACCAATAATCACTCAATGTTAGAGAAGTCATGGTGACCCTAGGGTCATTGATACCATAGAGTACCTATTCTACTGCCCCCTTCTCTTCACTGATATCATGTTGTGTTGAAAATCTTTTGATGTCTTGCTCTATCTTTGTCTGAGTGGCCTTATCTACTAACATGAAATGTGTAGCTTTAAAAACTACCTCTTTTGTCTCTTTGATTTCATCTTTTTTGTGTGTGATTCAGTGAAGGGTTCCACTATAGCAAGAAGACTTGATATAGGGTAACCTGATTTCTCAAGCGCCTTGTGTTCCTGAATCTCTTCTCTGGGCATTTTTAAATTGATCTTAAGATTCAAATTTTTCATCCTTAATACTTTATTATATTTCACTAGGGATGCATAAATTGGTAGAGAGTAAGGGATGCTTACCCATTTGGAAGTAAATGGAGTAGCAACATGTGATTGTGGTGCATGCACCCCTTGGCCTGGTACATCAACTGAACCATGTCCATAGGAATTCCATGGTGGAACCTCCTCTGCTTCTTTTTCTTCTTTGTCTAAACTGTGTGAGTGGGTGGACCGTTCCCCTGGAGATCCTCCTACTAGTCCTTGTGTAATATTAGGGGCCTATGATTCTACTTCTTTCTTCTCCTCTGGAGTAGAAACATTTGATTCATGAAGAGTTTCTCTTGTTGATTCAACAAGATGCATTGTTTATTTATTTTTTTCGTCTATTATGCTTACTCTTGTATCAACAAGGACTTCCAACTCCTCTATGTCTTTTGTATTGTCAAATTGCTTTGGATTCTCCATTTGTAGCTCTTGAGATCTGGAATATTTTGTTGGAGGAGTGGTTTCTACCATTTTTTGTGAAATAACAGAGGCTCCTTTCTTCTTTTCCTCGTTTCCTTGTGTTGAGTCTTCTGCCTCTATTGGAGCTTGTTCTTGAGCAGGCCTCTCCACTAGTTTTCGTGGGTCAATGGAGGTTTCCACCTCTTCTTCATATGATTATGCTTCTAGGAGAGCATTGAGGCCTTTTCCAAGAGTGCCTTGGTCTGGTTCTTATATGTTATCCAAGACCTCTTAGGAAACTAGGTTAGTATCCTCCTATGGTTCTTGTGTATCCGGGGAGGGTTCTACTTTGTCTATTTCTTGTTTATCCTCTTGTACTTGTTCCTTAGGATTGACGGTTCATCTCTTATTACACTAAGTTGCAACCTCATGTTTTTTCCTACATTTCTTTGGCATGAGAGGTTTCCTTTTATTAAACCCTCAAAGACTCTTTGTGGGTGGTTTGTTGGCCATTATTTCCACATCATTATGGCAGTCTGCTTCCACCAGAGTTACAACATGACGGGATTTTAACCTAATTTTTATTTTGGGTTTCTTTGGTGGAATCACAGAAGTTGAGCTTGCCATGTCTGTGACACTGTTTTTCGGTGGAGGGGTTGCAACCATGGTTTCATCTAGTCTTGGAAGTGCATAAATTACCTGTTGGGATGCCTGAAGTGCAACAAATTCATTCTCATTAAGGACAACATGTGGTTGCACAATGTTGTTCCATGTGCGGACTTATTTTTGCAATGCATGCTCAACCCATAATTTGATAAGGCCATTATGGATACGACCTCCCTAAGGTTCTTCGATCTTTGGACAAGCATTTCCATTATCTACAACATCCTAAATAATAAATATGGCATGTTGATTGGTTGGTTGTGGTGTAAATGGTCAGGCAAACGAATGTGTTGAACATAGATAATGCCATAGTGACCTTCGCAGGTGAAGTATCAATGAACAAAGACGACCATGTCTTCTGATGGGTGAGGTAGAGGCCGGTGTTCAAAACCTATCCCTTTCTTTACTAATGCTTCTCTAGCCTTGAGGAATTGTCATAGGACTTCTAGCTGCAAATTTATTCATCTATACCATCTCTCACCTATGAAAGATAACCCAATGATTGTTGCCATTGTTTCTTTTCTGACCTCTACATGTGTTCCCGATAGTGTGGAGCGTTGGGTTCTATAATTTAGTGTGAATTCTAGAGCAATATCGTCATCATATCCCTGTAATCATAACACGTACTCCATCCAGCTAGCATGTCCTAATATTCTTGATGTTATCATAAACCTTAAGCAACATAGGTTCAATAGGATCCCTGCGTATCGGTGAGACTCCCATGGATACTTTGTTATGCTAACTCTGAGTGTTCATGTTTCCAGGGACTGTGTGAATTATGGGGTGGTGAGTTTAGAATTGTAGTAATAAAGGTGGTGGGTATGGAAACTGCGAATATAGAAATGATGTCCTGATGTGGCAATTATGGAGGAATGATATTATACACATGCCACTAAAACATACTTATTCAAAATTTTGATAGGAATGCGTACTTCTCATGGCTTACCTTGAGTGGTTGTATGAGTACGATGTTGATCGGGTCGCGGTGACAAAGGATGGATTCCCATCAACGGTCCTAACCGAAATCAGAGCATCGTCGTTGTCAGTTTTGTCGATCGAAAGTATAGGAACGACAATGCTCCAAAGTGAGAGTTACACATGGATTTGCAACAACGAGAGTTGTAGTGACAAAATTGTAGCACTAGCGATGTGTCTCTATGGTGTGGATAATAATTGTAGAATAGGTAATGTAGGTGAAAGGTGTGGGTGAAAAGTGAAAAAAATGGAATGAAGCTACGAGCATAGTTGCAGCAACATGAGTTGGAGAAATCAAGATGCAACAATGAAAGAGAAAGGAATGAAATTTGTTAAAGGGAGGGAGTCGCAGCGACGAAGCTACAGTAGGGACAATGCACTCAATGGTGTGGATAAGAATCACAACATTGGTGGTGCAAGTGAAAGGTGAAAAGTGGGAAGATAAAAGGAATTTTTGAGTGGATTTGTAGCAATGTAAGTTGCAGCAACAAAGCTACAATAGTCAAAATGGAAGGACTTAGTTTTGAAAAAGGGAGGGAAACTAGGAGTAGAGTTGGGGGTTTTGCTGAATGAAGGAAGGTCACAAGTGGAGTTGTAGCTGAGAGAATGAGGGAAGGGATATTTGAAAAATATGGGAGGGCTAAGAGTGGAGTGGAAACTAGGAGAATGAAAAGTGAAATTTCAAAGGGAGATTGCAATGACAGGGAGTTGCGACAATGGGAATAGTTGCGCAAAAGGGAGTTGCAGCAAAGGGGAATTGGAGAAACATGGGTTGCAGTAAGGGGAATTGTAGGAATTAGAGTTTGCAACAATAGAAGTTACAACAAAGGGAATTGCAGCAATAGGAGTTGTGGCAACAAGAAATGGAAACAACATCGTTCTCCACCGCATATCCTAAAAAAGAAGATTATTAGAAAAAAATAGGTATTTATTAAGATTTTATTGAGAAGGATCCTGACATAACCATCATGAAACTATGAAGTTCCCTTACTTTGTTTTTTTTGGAATGCGTCAGCTAGGATGGTTTCCACACTTCTTTCTCTTTTGTTTGGAACAAAGTGGAAATTATCCAGCCGAGACTTGTTCATTCTGAATAAGTTCTAGATCACTATCGGGCCATCCATTTGCAACCTTTCTCGAGAAGTTTTCTTTTGGTGGGGGTCAGTGATATAAGTGAATTCTATGTACATTGGCCATTAGAGGAATTTTTTCTTCATCTATGGTTTGCAGTTCGATGGCCCCACTTTCATATACTATATCAATCTCATATGGATCGATCCATCTAGTGCAAAATTTTCTTCTAAAGTCCTCGAACCTAGAATCAAATAATAATTCCCAGTCCCTAGCATTGAAATCTTTTTTCTTGATAAACTTATCATGCCATTTGTCCCTTTGGTGTTGTATAATTGTGTCTCAATTTAGAGAATATTGTTGTAGCTCATCCACCTCGTTGATTTGAAGCAGTCTTTGTTTGTGAGCCTATCATAGGTCCAACCCAAGTTGTATTGTTTTCCTCAATGTCTGAATTTATGTCTCAATGGGAAGGAGTACTCTTTTCCCATATACTATCTCTTAAGGTGTGCATCTTGTAGTAGTCCTCCATGTGGTTTTGTAGGCCCACAAATTTTCAAGGAGCCTATCGGCCTAGTCCTCAAGGTATAATCTGACGTTTTTGGTGATGATAACCTCAAGGATCTCGCTAGTCACCTCTACCTGTCTATTTTCTTGTGGATGATATGGTGTTGTTACTCGATGATTTATTTTGTAGTTGTTCATAAAGTCTCTGACAAGTCATGATGTCAGTTGAGTTCCTCCATCGGTCACTATCTCTTGTGGTATCACAAACCTTGCAAATATTTCTTCATGGGGAAATTCTACTACTGCTTGTTAGGTTGTTGCTGAAAGTTCCTTTGTCTCCATCCATTTTGTAACATATTTTGTACAGACGAGCATGTAGTATTGTCGACGGAAAGGTGGATTTATTGGTCCCACAAAATAAATGGCCCATTTTTCAAAAGGTTTTAACACCATCTATGGTTGTAGTGTCATTTCATCTGTTTGTATGGGTCTACCCATGCATTGACAATTGTTACACCTCTTCACATATTGTTTGGCATCCTTGAAAAGTGTGGGCCAATAATACCCATTTTGGAGTGCCTTGTACCCAATTATTTTATCTGCAAAATGGCCTCCACATGGCCCATCATGACAAGATTTAAGTATTTCATGGACTTCATCCTCTCACACACATCTTTTGATAATCAAATCAGTCCCAACATAGAAGAGGCAACCATCGATCCATGAAAATTGTTCACTTCTTTTTACTAAACTTCATCATTCTTTAGGGTTCAGATAATGTAGAAGTTTGCTTGCAACAAAAAAGTTAGCAATATTTGCAAACCATGGTGAGTTAGTAAATATTGCAAAGAGTTGTTCATCCGGAAAACAATCTTCTACTGGAGGTTCATATTTATTATATGTTATTCTGGAAAGGAAGTCAACAACTACATTATTTTTTTCTAGTTTATCTAGAATAGTAATATCAAATTCTTGCAATAAAAGAAACCATCTAGTGAGCCTACCATTGGTGATTGGTTTATTCATTAAATATTTAATAGCAACATGATCAGTGTGTAAAATGACAGGATATCCAATAATGTAGTGTTTAAACTTGTTTATTTCATGAATAGCAACAAGAAACTTT
Organism: Picea glauca; assembly: GCA_000966675.3. Classification (NCBI taxonomy): domain Eukaryota; kingdom Viridiplantae; phylum Streptophyta; class Pinopsida; order Pinales; family Pinaceae; genus Picea; species Picea glauca. The sequence continues at coordinate 98,525 of JZKD02S1665180.1, forward strand.
TTTTCAGTTACCATATAGTTTAATTTTGCAAGCGAAATATTCTTACTAACATAGTAAATTGCATATGGGTCATTTCCTTCTGAGTTGTCTGTTGAGTACATTTTTATGCTTCCTTCCACTCCATAAACTATATTTTTTCCTCCAAAACTATCCATTTTGCCTTCATATTATTCCATATTTTCCATAAAATAACTTATGCAAGGTACATTTATCATTCCTTAGCTTAAGAATTGAATTTTCGAATTTTTGGCATTAAAATTAAAAATTTATCAGAAATTACAGGATTTGACTAAATCTCGTAATTGCTCCTAGGTTCGTGTGCTTGCAAGACAGCTAGACGAAATCTGAGACATGGGTCATGATCCTTGATGTACAAGGATGGATGAATACCTATCATCTTCGAGATCTGATCTTTCCAAGTGTCTGGTCAACGTTGGTCAAACAAGGCCACTTCAGAAGAAAATACCATGTTTTAGCATAAAATCATGCATAGTTTTAGATTTTCTTGGGATTTGTTCATATTTTATGGATCTGAAGGGGGTATTCGAACTTCCTAGCATATTTTATGGATCTGATCATTATCTTTAGGAGGTTTCTTAGCATTATTAGTTTCAAAACTCTTGTATAAATACTCCAAGACATGGACTATTATAACAACCCTTGTGTTAATGAAGAAAACTTTGAATTTGCAGTCTTGAGATCAATTTTGTGTTTTTTTCTTGATGATTTCTATGAGATGACTATGTGAATGCTGCTGGAAATACTTTCTTAGCTAAAGAAACTCAAGTGTACAAGTGAAGCATTGGAGGGCCCCCTTTGCCAAACTAGTACACTCTTCCTTTATGTTCTTTTCAAGTAATCTTTGATATATGTTTTAGATCAGATCCTATTGTAGATGAGTTTTATTTATACATTTGTTGTAGCTAGATGAATTCAATAGTTAAGTAATATGCTTAATGTTTCAAAGAATTACTCATGTTGTGAATGATTTCTTGAATAAGAATTCAATGTGTAGTTTGTTTTTCAAGAATTAAGATGATCATGAATGTTTTTTGAGTTATTTATGCTTTCAGTACTTTTTGAGTTAACAATAATTGGTGATGATTGCTAATGAATGAAAGAAAACAATGAATGCATCTCTTGAATAAGAGTTTTGTCTTTCTAGTATTGATAAGCCTCTGAGCTAGTTTTGAATATCTTTTTGAATTCTTATTGTTAATCAAATACTCTTTAGGAAACATTTGTTGATTAATTTCGTGAGATATATGAATAGTACTTTTGAATAGAAGCTTAGCATCTCCTCCATATTCAACTCTTAGAATAGTTTTTGGTTTATATCATTAAAAGCAACTAAGTCTATCTCTAAATCCATATATTTTGGATGTGCCTCTAAGTCTTACAAACACCGGATTGACAATCAATTGCACTCTAATTTACATCAGTAGGTTGGAGCCTAACATTTTGGCGCCGCTACCGGAGAGGCACATTTAGAGATAAGCTTAGAAAACTCATAGGCAGATTTTTCTTTAAAAAAAAAAAAAAAACACAGAACATAATTAATTTTAGTTATGTTTCTTTATGTCTAAACGTAGGGATGAAAAAGGCATTTTTTGAAACAAAACCCCCCAAAAACTAATCAACCATTTGTAGGAGTAGGAACATCTACAACTGAGAAATACGAATCTATTACACCAACTGCTGGAAAAATCACTTTGGAAGAATTAGAAGAAAAACAATGCTCAGGACAAAGGTTAACTCTCATAGAAAGACAAATTCTATTGGCTCATGAGGTAAAGAAGAAACAAACACAATCAGAAATATCTTTTGTAGGAAAGCAAAAAGAAGAAAAACAACCTATTTTTGAACAAATAGGACAACCTCTTTTTCCAACAGAAATATCTAATTATACTACAGAAAACTTCTTTGTAATGTCATAAACTGATAGACAAGAAAGGGAGAGAATGGAAAGGGAATTAGAAAGGAAAAGAAATGAAGAAAGAGAAAGGAAAGAACGAGAGGACAGAGAATCACATCGAGAATAAACATGAGGAGGAGGAAATTATGAAGAGGGGGAAGAAGAACATACTACATTTGTATTTCCAATTGTTGATACACCAACCCTCTTAGGAGATGAAGTAAAAATGAAGAATATTCCTCCTTCTGTTCGTCCAAATTTCTTTGGTATGTCTACTAAATACCTTGATGCTTTCATGTTTGAATTTGATATTGTTTGTTGAACATATGGATATACCAATGATGCTAAAAAACTTCGTTTATTTCCTGCAACTTTGAAAGGATATGCATTAAAATGGTTCATGGGGTTGGGAGAAGCAACCATAGTATACTAGGATGACATGAAAAAAGAATTTCTTGCTAAATATCATCCCTATTGTAAGTCCAAATACCCTAAAGAAGATATCTTTAAAATGTCTCAAAGTGAAGATGAAAGCTTAGAGGAATATCTAGAATATTTTCTCTATAATTTGCACAAATCTAAGCAATCTAATATTCCTTTGGATGTCATCCATACTATCTTTTTGAAGGGGATTTCAGATGAAAATTTGGATTCTCTTAATTTAATGGGGGCAGGGGATATTTCTCACCTACCTTTCCCAAAAATTGT
>JZKD02S1665180.1:102445-119658 GCA_000966675.3 Picea glauca
TCATCTACCTATCTCTGACAATTAATGGGTTTCTCCATTAGTTGTTGTACCTAAGAAAAATGGAAAATGGAGAATCTGTGTAGACTATAGAGAATTAAACAAAGCAACACTTAGATATCATTTTCCATTACCATTCATAGATCAAGTCTTAGATGCACGAGTTGGGAAAAGATATTTTTCCTTCCTAGATGGATTTAGTGGCTATAATCAAATCAATATAGCATTAGAAGATCAGGACAAAACTACTTTTACATGCCCTTGGGGTACATATTCTTATAGGGTATTACCTTTTGGTTTATGTAATGCTCTAGCTACTTTTCAAAGAGCAGTCCTGGCCTTTTTTGTTGATTTAATACATGAATGTGTAGAGGATACATGGATGATTTCTCTGTGCATGGTAATTCTTTTGATAATTCCTTGAAAATTTTGGAAAAAGTCCTAATAAGATGCATAGAAACAAATTTGTCTCTTAGCAATGAAAAATGTTTCATGATGTTAACTGAAGGAATAGTATTGGGCCATCATATTTCATCTTCAGGAATTACAATGGATCCTACAAAAATGCAAATCATTGTGAACCTACCCAAACCAATCAGCGAAAAGGATGTGAGAAGTTTCCTTGGATATGCAGGCTATTACCAAATATTCATTGAAAATTTTAGTAAAATAGCTTTGCCATTATTCAAATTACTTGCAAAAGATGTACATTTTCATTGGGATACTAATTGTCAAACTGTATTTCAGAAGTTCAAGGACAAGTTATCAACAACACCTATCTTAAGAGAGCCTAATTGGGCTTTGTAATTTCACATCTCTACAGATGCATTAGATACTGCAATAGGGGCATCATTGGGTCAAAAGGAAAATCTTATGACTTATGATATTTACTTCATTAGCAAAAATTTAACCCCTGCGGAGTTGAATTACACAGTCACAGAGAAAGAAATGTTGGCAGTAGTACATGCGGTGAATAAATTCCATCACTACATCACTGGTTATGAAGTCTTTATCCATACAGATCATTTTGCAATAAGATATCTCATGAACAAATCTATTACTAATGGCAGGATAACAAGATGGTTGTTATTGATGCAGGAATTCAACATCACAGTCTTGAATAGACCTGGAAAGGAAAATCAAGTGGTTGATTTTCTATCTCGATTAAACACCTCTGGTGAGATTGTTCCTATCTCAGATAATTTTCCTGATGAGCACCTATTTTCCATTTCAATTATAGCTCCATGGTATGCTGATATAGCTAACTATTTATCATCAGGGATGTTACCTTCTTATTTTACATCCAAAGAAAAGAAAAAGATAATTAAACAAAGTGCTAGATACACATGGATTGATGGAGACCTCTTTTATACAAGATATGATCTCATAATTAGAAGATGCGTACGACAGGATGAGATTTTAGAAATATTAAAATCTTGTCATGACGAACCTTGTGGTGGTCATTTTGCAAATAAGAGGATATCATACAAAATACTCAATTTGGGGTATTATTGGCCATCCATCTTTAAAGATTCCAAGAAATATGTTAGAAGTTGTGATAGCTGCCAAAGGATGGGAAAGCCACTTCCAAATGATGAGATGCCCCTCAAGCCACAAGTTCACATTGAGCCATTTGAAAAATGGGGTCTTGATTTCATTGGTGCAATAAATCCACCATCAAAAGGGAAGCAGTACATCTTAGTATGTACTGATTATGTTGCGAAGTGGGTGGAAGCCAAAGCATTAGTAAGAGCTACAGAACAGTCAGTGGTCAACTTTCTCTTTGAAGAAATATTTGTTAGATTTGGAGTACCACGAGAGATTGTAATAGACCAAGGAGCACAGTTTACTTCTAAATTGGTGCAAGACATAGCAAAAAAATATCATATCAAGCATCGGAAATCTACACCCTATCATCCACAAGCAAATGGACATGTGGAATCTACTAACAAAACTTTGGAAGCAATCATGACCATGACAGTCCAAATACATAGGAAAGATTGGTCAAATAAGCTTCATGAAGCATTATGGGCATACAAAATTACCTGGAAAAACAGTATTGGGTTCACTCCTTATCAGCTAGTCTATGGTAAGCAAGTTTTATTACCTATAGAATTTCAGCTTCATACTTTTAAACTAGCAGTTGATTTAGGAATAGATCTTTCCGAGGCACAAAAAGAGAGGATCATGCAGTTGAATTAGTTGGATGAGATGAGACAGGCAGCAATTGAACACAACATTCTAATACAGCAACAAAGGGCACATTGGCATGACAAGTTCATCAAAAATAAACAGTTCAAAGTGGGAGACTGGGCTTTGTTATTTGATTCAAAATTCAAAAATTTCAAAGCTAAATTTACAACTCATTGGCTTGGTCCATATGATATTGCAAAGGTATATGACAATGGCTCAGTCAAACTACAAACAATAGATGATGAGGCAAGCTCATTCATAGTCAATATTGGACATAGGCTAAAGCTCTACAATAAGCCTGTCAACAAGGAAGACTTTCTGCAGCAGATATCTCAATAGCATGAGATGGAAGTGTTGGACAAACACAATCATGTGTCCCCTTCACATTCCTCATAAAAAAACCAAAAACAAAAATATTATACAAAATAAAAAATTATATAAAAAAATAAAAAATAATAATAATAATAAAAGGAGTTTAGTTGTGAAAACCCAGGGAACTGGCACAATATAAACTCAAATTTTCATTGGAAAACCAAGTCAAATTGGCCAATCAAAATTCTCCAAAAAAAACATTGTTTTATTACCTTCTAGTTTCATTTACAGCTTACATTTGTACATGGCAGTTTTTGAAAAGTTTTTGTGTCAAAGACTTGAGGACAAGTCAATAAATAAGGCTGAGGGGGATAAGGTATAAATTTCTCAAGATTCTTTGAAGACCTTTCAAACCTTCTACAGATGGCAGCATTCATTTCAAAGAGAAATGCATCCAGCAGAGGGACCTGACAAAACACAAAGAATATCAACTTCATCCAGCAGAGGGACCTTAGAAAACACAAAGAATATCAACTTCATCTATCAGAGGGACCTGAGGAAGATACTAAGCAAAATAAATACAAGAATAACTTTATCAAATTTGAGGACTTGCAACAACATTCCAAGCTAGTTTCAATCAAGCAAACACAATGAACAAACAAGTTAGTATACATTTTTCTTTTTAATGCTTTAAAATTTTGGAAAATTCTTCATAAGCTAAAGAAATGATAAAAATTTCATCTTTTCCCTTCCCCTACATCATCTTTTCATCACTTCATTTCATATACCCTCACGGCATAATTTTTGTTACTCAAGGCAACCATTTTGGTCTCCAAGGGAGCTATAAGAAGAACTTAAGGTTTCACTATCAAACAGCAAGAGCATGAAAGTTATTCTTGAAAACATTTTATGGTTTCCAAAATCCTTACATACATTTTCAAAACATGATTATCAACTTGATTAGACAAATATACTGTTTTGGAAATGTTAAATGCTCTGTTTTATGAAGACATAAGTTGCATACACATATGGAGACAAAAGTTGTTGTTTGCACACATATTGAATTGTTGTTTGCATAAATGAAAGGTTGTTTGCATACATATTGAGGAAGGGGTCATAAGGAGAATGCCTTAAGAATTATAAAGTGGATGGTTACTCAAAGGAAATGAATCAAGGAGTCATAAGTTGGATAAATAGATTTTTCAAAATCGTTTCATATGATGATTACAAGAAAGAGGGGAAGTACAAGAGTATAAATGAAGAAAAGGGGCATCCTCAGCAATGATCGACCTATACAAAGGCGGTACGCGTGTACATCATAGTAACATTTTTCAAACATATGTCTTACCTCTACAAGTCTTTGTTTACAAATATTGTTGTTTCACCCTTTTATTCCCAGGATTCGAACCTTGGATGTATTTTAACATTCAAAAGTTAAACCCCACGTTTTTTTTACCTCCTTAAAAAATAATTTTACCCTGCACTCTCATTTTCATTCTCCTCCAGCGCTCCCTTTGCATCCTTCATCCCCATCTCTGCTCCCAATGCATGCATTGAAACCAACGTAGCTCTATTTCAAACACTCCAGCGCCATATGAAATCCAGAATCCCCCTATTTTCGTTCCTTCCTTTGCTTACCCAGCCTAAAAATTATGTTAGACAGTTAAAAATTGAATTGTAAGTTGACAATTTCACTGTCAACATACAACATTCTCGCCCTGTAGAAGAAAACATGGCAGTTGAAAGGGAATGCGTGGAGAGTAAAGGCAAAGAGAACGTGTTCAAGAAGGATTTGGCCAGGGAAAGGTAAGTTCGAATTCAATGATAACAATTGTCAAGATAAGTACAAAATTTGACTTCCTGAGGAACATTTTGAGAACAGAAACAATTTATTTCTAGCAGAGGTTGATTGTAAGAAGAAAAACAGAGTTGGGTTTCAACAAGAAGACAAAGTTTTTTTTTAATTGCAGATTGAATTGCCAGGTATGCCCTTTCATCAAAAACTTTATGATTGAAAACAGAGAGCAATTTAGAAATTACAAAAAAAAAAATGAGATTTTCTTTGTTTCATTTGAACAGAAAATTCTTGTTGAAAAAACATTCACAGAATTGAATTAAAATAGAGTCTGCAAGTTTGAAGAAGAAATCAAAACAATTGATTGAAGAATATACAGGGTTGAATTTTTTTGGACAAGTATAGACCTCATTTTTGTATAAGCAGTGAAATACTTTTTAGCGTCTTTCTCTTAAAAATTGAAAGAATGGTGTCTAGGTATGAACCAGAGAAGTTTGATCCATTAGAAATTCATAAGAACTGTATACAAATACTTGAGCAAAAATAGTGGATATCTTTCTTTGAGAAGTTTGATGGATATTATGAGGAAGTTTATTTATAATTTGTTCATTCATTTGATGGGGAAAGGACCACTGTTGGAAACCTCACTATTAGAATCTTTAAAGATATAATTGCACAGGTCACTGGATTACCTCAAACAGGAGAAAGATATTTCAAAACTAAGCACTTTAAAGATAAATCATGGGCATATTTTGTTTCTATATCTAGGGTGGCAACAGTCAATTGAAAAAAGGGAATTCCTAGGAGTTGGTTGATTCATCCTTGGGATGAATTAGCCTATCTCATCCAGAATTTTATAACTTGTGAAGGAATATTTAGTATTATCTACCTATATCACATCAAGTTGCTACAACATTTAAAATGTGACTGTGAAATTAGCATGTCCTACTTTCTACTGCAAAGTCTTTCTAAGATGGCTAAGGCTGTTCAAAAACAAGGGAGGAATACAGAAAGGATTATATACCATTGTGGCTTCATTGAAATGATAATCATACATGAGCTACAGAAATAGAACTTGACTTGGTAGCAGTTTATCAGTGGGAATAATTTTGAGATAGTGGAAGAGGAAGTAAAAGAGGAACAAATATTGGTTGTGACCGATGATGAGGAAGAAATACAAAACCCCAAGGCAACAAGCTCAAAACAGCCTATGGGGAGGAGAAGAACAAGAAGCATAGTGAAAATGGAGAAAGAATTCCAAGAAAAATATAAGATTTTCACCACATATGAAAGGAAATCAAGAAAACGCCAACAAGTTCAAAAAGGACAAATAAAATAAAGTTATGATGAAGCACAACAAGCATAGTATGCACATATTTAGACTTTGGAGAAACAAAAAGAGGCACAATGATTGGAAAATGATGATTTTGAATGATGAGAAACTTCCACATATGAGAAAATGAAAGAAGATGTGAAACAATTAATTGAAGATATGAAAGATGAATAAATAGAACAAATAGAATAAATGGCTGGTGGGTCCACATCAGAACTTGATAAGAAAAGCAATTAAATAAAGAAAATGAAGAAAAAGATCAAGGAAATTGAAGTCCTGGAAAGGTACATAAAAACAGAGAACGAAATGTCAAGGACTCAAAGCCATAGAACACAGGAAGAGAATGAAACCTTGAAGAAAAAGAATAAGAAACTTCAAAAGCAAAACAAACTAGTCTCCAAACAAGCCTACAAATGGTTTCAGTAGAAGAAGGCATACAAAGAAAAATACCAAAGAATGAAAGCTCTTCATACAGCTCAAGTTAATGTGGAGACATTGTTGCAAGCAGCAGAGGTGGCAGAAGATTACTGATAGAGGTTCAAGAACATTTTGTTTTTTTGCATGAGGGAATGCAAAGTCTTCCTCTTGGGGGAGATGTTAAGTACATTTTTATGCTTCCTTCCACTCCATAAACTATACTTTTTCCTCCAAAACCATTCATTTTGCCTTCATATTATTCCATATTTTCCATAAAATAGCTTATGCAAGGTACATTTATCATTCCTTAGTTTAAGAATTGAATTTTCGAATTTTTGGCATTAAATTAAAAATTTATCAGAAATTACAGGATTTGACTAAATCTCGTAATTGCTCCTAGGTTTGTGTGCTTGCAGGACAGCTGGGTGAAATATGAGACATGGGTCATGATCCTTGATGTACAAGGATGGATGAATACCTATCAGCTTCAAGATCTGAGCTTTCCAAGTGTCTAGTCAATGCTGGTCAAATAAAGCCACTTCAGCAGAAAATACCCTGGTTTAGCATAAAATCATGGACAGTTTTAGATTTTCTTGGGATTTGTTCATATTTTATGGATCTGAAGGGGGTATTCGACCTTCCTAGAATATTTTATGGATCTGATCATTATCTTTAGGATGTTTCTTAGCATTATCAGTTTCAAAACTCTTGTATAAATACTCCAAGACATGGACTAGTATAAGAACCCTTATGTTAATGAAGAAAACTTTGAATTTGCAGTCTTGAGATCAGTTTTGTGTTTTGTTCTTGATGATGTCTATGAGATGACTATGTGAATGTTGTTGGAAATAATTTCTTAGTTGAAGCAACTCAAGTGTACAAGTGAAGCATTGGAGGGCCCCCTTTGCCAAACTAGTACACTCTTCCTTTATGTTCTTTTCAAGTAATCTTTGATATATGTTTTAGATCAGATCTTGTTGTAGATGAGTTKTATTTATRCATTTGTTGTAGCTAGATGAATTCAATAGTTAAGTAATATGCTTAATGTTTCAAAGCATTACTCATGTTGTGAATGATTTCTTGAATAAGAATTCAATGTGTAGTTTGTTTTTCAAGCATTAAGATGATCATGAATGTTTTTTGAGTTATTTATGCTTTCAGTACTTTTTGAGTTAACAAGAATTGGTTATGATTGCTAATAAATGAAAGAAAACAATGAATGCATCTCTTAAATAAGAGTTTTGTCTTTCTAGCATTGATAAGCCTATGAGCTAGTTTTGAATATTTTTTTGAATGCCTACTGTTAATCAAATACTCTTTAGGAAACATTTGTTGATTAATGTCATGAGATCTATGAATAGGACTTATGAACATAATCTTAGCATCTCCTCCATATTCAGCACTTAGAATAGGTTTTGGTTTATATCATTAAAAGAAACTAAGTCTATCTCTAAATCCATATATTTTGGATGTGCCTCTAAGTCTTACAAACACTGGATTGACAATCAATTGCACTCTAATTTACATCAGTAGGTTGGAGCCTAACATTGTCCAAGATTGGATCCGATAGGGGTGTTTGATGCAATTATGGAAATGTGGAATGGGAGGGTCCAATCGGGTCCTCTTAGTACAAGAGCTTTAGATACTTTGACTTTCAGTTTGTCAAGCGCATGTTGGCATGTCTTTGTCCATACAAACTCAATTTCTTTGCTAAGGAAAATAATGGATGAGAAATACGTGAGCAATTTTCAATAAATCTACAATAATAACCATCATATCCCATAAATATTCATACCTTCTTTTGTGAAGTTGGAGTTGGAAAATTCAGTATTACCTTCTTTTTTTTTGGATATACTTGAATACATTTTTCTAAGATCTGATGTCCCAATACAATGCCATCAGTTTCCGTCATGAAACAATTTTCATTGCTAAGGGAAACATTTGACTCCTTGAACCTGATTAATGTATTTTCCATATTAGCTAATGCCTCATCAAATTTGTCCCCGTATGTTTTGAAATCATCCATATAAATTTCCATGCAATCGTGAATTAGATTGGAGAATATACCTATAACAACTCGTTGAAAGGTGGCAGGGGCATTACATAACCCAAATGGTAAAATATGATAGAATAATGTCCCCAAAGGACATGTGAATGTTTTTTTCTCTTGATCTTCATGGGTGATCTGGATCTAGTTGTATCCACGAAAACCATCAAGAAAAGAAAAATATTCTTTTCCTACTAACATGTCTAGGACATGGTTGATAAATGGTAATGTGAAGTGATATTTATGTGTCTCTTTATCTAATTTTCTATAATCTACACAAATTATCCATTTACCATTTTTATTCAGTACCATGACAAGAGGGGAGACCCACTGACTATCATAAATGTAATAGATGAAGTTAGTTGTAAGCAGTTTTTGTATCTCATCTTTGACTATGTCTTTCATTGTCGGGTTCATTCAGTGCTAAGGTTGAAAAATGGGTCTGGCTCCTTCCTTAATATATATATGATGTGTTCATAGGTCAGGATAGATTCCCTTCATGTTAGAGCAATCCCAAGCAAAGGCATCATTGTGCTTTTGCAACACTTGAACGAGTCACTCCTTTTGTTGTTCGGTTAGTCCTTGGTTTATTTTCAAGGTTTTCCTTAGGCTATTTTCTATGGTTTCTATAAGGGATCCTTGGTATTTTTTTTGTTCAAGTTCATGTTTGATGGGTGAAATGCTTGTTGAGGATATATAAACTTGAGTTTCTAGTTTCATAATATTCTCAAGAATGTGTGTGTTTCCTAAGGAAGAGGAAGATGCTATAAAATCATTGATTTCATTGTCCTCTATTTTATCTCTTATGTCTAGATATTGATATATGGTGAGGACTTGATGGGCTTCCCCTTCATCACTTTCTTCTCTATCAACCCAAAGTGTTGTTTCTAAGTCTATGTTGGAGGGTAGAGAGTTAATTCTTTGGTGGATGTCTCGTGGAAAATAGTCATGTTGCCTGATCGAAAACCAATGTAGACATTGGTTGTGTCCAACCATGACCATCCCCGCATTAGAAGATACCCACCCTGAGAGGTTTTAGGTTGTAGGACCATGAAATCAACTAGATATTCCCATGAATCCACAAGGATAACTACATCTTATAGAATGTCCTCTAGTTTAATGGTTGATATATCAATGAGTTGAAGGAAAGTGGGGGTTCCCCTAAGGCCTATAAGACCTAAGGCTTGCATGGTTTCATCTGTCATAATGTTGATGGAAACCCTAAGGTCAATTAATGTGTTACTAATAAGTGTATTATTAATTTACACATTAACGACTTGACTTCCAGTGTCAGAGTATTTAGCCTCGAGAAATCCCTCTATCATTAGGTATGATGGTTTTCCCATGACATAAAAGGTTTGGGGATCCTTTCATTTCCTACCAGGCTTCCTCAAATAAATTTATCTCACCTCTTTTGAATAAATTGGTATATACTTCATTGCTTGAAATAGTGATATTTTCACACACATTTTTGAGTTCTCCTAATAAATAACACTCAAGCTATGTAAAAGGTTTTTCTCGATTTATCCTTTCATGATAGGATGGATCTTGAAGTGCAAGGTGGGTATTTTCATCTTTTGAAGGTTCATGGGATTGTTTTTGTTATGATTCTTCATTTGGGACCTCCTCATTTAGATCTTCAACACTAATGTGATGTTGGTCCTTGATTAGAGTCTTCATCGATCTAAGGTGAATGTCATTACAGTCTAGGGAAGAGATGGAGTAAGTAGGGTAGGTTGAAAGTCTATCATATTGCGTTGGTTGACCTGGCCTTCCATTATTCAGGTTAGGTATGGGTTGTGCAGGTAGTTGTGGTCGAGGAGGGGCGGATGATGTAGATGCATGCATCTAGGGAGGAAGAAGAAGTTGCATGGGTGGTTGTGTCATAAGTTATTGAGTTCCTACCATGGTGGGATTTCTCCATCCTTGTTGTCATAACTGGTTAGGAGGAGGGGATACCCATTATTTATTTGGCACACCCCATGGTTTAGAATTGTATTGCATTAAAAGATTATCCCAATATGAATTGAAATATTAATATTGATCTTGGATCATACCTTGATGTTTAGGCTGCCAGGGTCACTTTTGAGATAGGTAGCACAAATGTTTCAGCTCCTCAGATTTGTGATAGATGGCCTTTATTCCATGAAAGGATAGATAGTTATGTGTAGCATGGTCCTCGTTGCATATTCCACAAACCTTGATCTGATCCAATGAACATTCTCTCCTCAGATGCTTCATTCTACACTTCGAGGAAAATATAGCCAACACTCGTTCTATTTCTTCATGATTCTTATTTGTCTGTAGTGTATCCAATTGGGAGCTCAGGGAACTAAGTATATCAATTTTAGATCCCTTTAACATGTTTCGAATTTTTTCCCTCGTTACTCCTCCTCTAGTAGCTTTTCCTATTCCTACCAATATATCTCTTGGCCCTTTTCTTGTTTTATATGTGTCTCTAGAAAACTTACAACAAAGTTCCAAGATAATGTTGTATTCTAACTGAGAAACATATCCCCCTCCCATAAGGTTGAGGAGTTCTATACAGTCATCTCAGATTCCTCTTAGAAATAAGACACGTCACATTTTAGGAGCCAAGTCTCCTTGCTTTTCCATTTACAGGTTATAGGTGAATTGCTTGATGTAATCTTCCAAGCTCTTTTCTTCATGTTGCATCATCTTGAAAACTTCCTCTCTTCTTTATTTGTCTTTGCAGTGGTCTTGGTATTTGTCTAGAAATTTATTTGTCATTTGTTCCCATGAGTGGATGTTATCCTTTTCGAGACCCATGAACCATTGTAGCGAAGAACTTTTAAGTGTGGCAAGAAAAAACTTCAATTTATGGGCATATGTCACATAGTCATGTCTTCTGCAAAGTGCATCAAACTCGAAGAAGAAGGTATCAGGATATGCTCTAGATAACCCATGAAATTTTGGCATAGATGAATGAGGGATGTTCTTCATCTGGGTTTCCTCATATGTTTCTCTAATTGGAAATCTGAAAGTCCCAGCTTCCTCCTTGACAACCTCACAAACCATTTCTCTCTTAGGGTTGTCATCTTCTTCCAAAGGTGCCTCAACAAAAAGGAATTCCTATGAATGATATTGTTCACTGATATTCTCTTCTTAAAATGGAATCTATGTGTGCATATACCCTTTTATAGTCTATGATTCCTAAGGGGATGCTTTGGGGTTATTTTTGGAAATAAATCTTGTTGTAGGGGATAAGTGATTTGGATGATTGGGCTCCTTTCCCTCTTGTGATTTACCTACATTGTTATCTTTTCAAAAGTTTTTGGAAGAACTAATAAATATACCTTGTTGATATCTAGATTTGGGCATAGAAAAGATTAGAAAATCATTCTACAAATTGTCGAAAAGGAATTGTAACAATTAACCAACTGTGATGAAGGAAATACACATATAAACAACAACTCCCTTATTTAGACAGTTCCTCGGCAACGGTGAAAAAAATGGACTTTTCAATTAGTTCCTAATTAACTTAGTAAGCAAATGAAGAGTTGTACATTTGATTATCAATCTGGGGCTCGTATGGAACTTGTGAATTGTCATGCACAATTTATGCAAAAAGAGTGTTGTTTTCACTACGGAGTTGTAGCACTTTAATGTCACAATTAAAATATTCAAGATACTTTAATTAAGTCACCAAAATATGCTATGGCCTAAGTTGCAGGAAACTAAATAGCACACTCGAAGGAAATTGAAATCACTCTTGCAGAAATTAAAGTACTCTTGCGGAAATTGAAATCACACCTGTTGAAATTGAAATCACACTTGCAAGAATTGAAACTATACTTGTGGAAATTGAAATCACACTTCGGAAATTGAAATCACACTTGCGAGAATTGAAATCACACTTGCAGAAATTGAAATCACACTTGTGGGAATTAAAACTATGCTATGATCTATTGGTGACTTGCTTGAGTATGATGAAGATATTTTATTGTTGTGACAATGAAGTGTTTGTTCATTCAATACCAATACTGAGCTATTGTGTACTAAGCTATCATAAATAAGAAAGCAAACAAAATAAAGTGCAGCTACAAGCGGAGTTGCAGAAATGTGAGTTGCAGCAATGAATCTGCAGCACAAAAAGAATCTCATATTTGAGTTGCAGCAACGCGAGCTGCAGCAACGCGAGTTGCAACAACGAAACTCTTTGTAGAAGAAGCTATGAAGATACAAGTTGCAACAATGAAAATTACACAGGCATCTATGATCCTAACTTCGTAAAAAAACGAATTTCAATTTAAAACTAGAAAACCAAACCACACATGGATTGCAACATTTTTTTTTTGTATCTAGAATTGCAGTAGACGGAATGACTATGAAATCAAATGAACTATGCTATTGTTCTGGAATGAAATTAAATCAAAAAACATCTACGAAATACGAGTAATGCTACAAATCTGGAGTTATACCAATTAAAAGGAAATAATGACAAAATAAACTGAACAAAATTAAAATATTAATCTCTAACTCTATTGTTACAGGCAATACCTAGCTAGGGAGGGGGGGACCTACCCCCTTAGGAAAAGTATTGAGCTACGAAACCATAATCACATGATCACCAGTACATCAACACACAATGAAAGAAGGAACACAATTATATTTTTGAATTCTGAAAGATACAATAAAAGAAAAATGCAATTGCCAAAATAATTTCCTCCTCCTCGGCTTTGGGGAAGCTGAGGTTTTTATACAAAATGACTACTTTCTAAAATTATACAAACTACAGATGGACAACCATGAGAATCCAATTGTTCATCTGGTTACAACTGTCAAACTTTAGTTGGAATTGGGCGTGTGCCAATTTGATAGGAAAACTAATTTCTCCTTTAGTCACCCACTTGCCTCTTGTCGCCTTCCTTTATGAAGATTGCTTCCCAAATCTCAGCTACAACATTGACTATCATGTTGGTGAGATTTATTTAGAGTCACAGCAACGAAAAGTGTACTTGGAGTTGCAACGTTTTGTCTGGAGTTGCAACAACTGGAAGTGCACCTTGAGTTGCAACAGTTGGTTTGCGCTCGAAATTGCAACAACTTGATTTGCGCCCGAAACTGCATCACTTGGAGTTGCATAAGAGAGGTGATAAAGACACGTTGAGGTGTTGCAACTACTATATTATCCTATGTAGAAATATTAGTAACTGAAAGTAACAAGTTCCTTTTAATAATTATGCAAAAATAATGTAATAATGGCATATGGGGAAGAATTCATACCTTAGTGATAAGCAGGGAAAACTAGATAAAGGAAGGATAAAAAAGGAAGTGACTAATGGAAAATTTTAAGCAAAAAGGTATACACGGGTGCTGAAAGTATACCATTTTAGGAACCCATCACAAAGGCAATGAAGGAAATATCCATTATCACATGCAACATAGCTTCAACGCTCAACGACCAATCGATCATTCCTCTGAATTTAATCTTTATTGTCAAATCATCTTGATGGATTAACCACAGGTCTAAGTCATATCTCTTCCTCATTTCAAATTTCCACGTCCTCCAAATCACACCCTCAAGTTTCACCGCACTCACTTTGCATCCATACTTAGAAACTTTTCTAAGTATTTCATTGTGATATTTCTCCCTCTGGGTCATTCGATCTGTGACACATGGAGACCTCATGTGTCATCTGATCAACTCTCCATACTTAGTCATTTTCCATATCTCACTACGGGTGGTGGGTCTATGGCACTTTCCCAAATCTTATATCTATGATTGTAACACACCCAACCCCCTAAGTAGCTTTTAAGGGAATGGAGTATTAAAATTTTGATCCCTTAAACCATATTATAAATTCACTTTCAACGACACCATCATCTTCTGCTTGTCAAGAGATTTCTAGCCAATGTTGTCATGCTCAAAACTAAGATCGAGATCGAAATTTATGGCATCTCAATCTTCTTGGCCCCTCATTAGCCAGATGCCACCCCACTATCATGTGGCATCCACATGACCTCCTATCCTATGTGTGATCTAATGTAGCATATTCATGGCTCTAACGCGACACTATCGTGGCATCTACCATCTGGCCCATCGATTCCTTGATCTATATGTTTCCCCAAATAGACGACTAGGATTTGTTTAGGTTTCTCTACTTGCGTGATAGTTAAGCTCTTACCAATTTCCATTTATTTTCTTGTAGGACCCACTAAGATCGATCATTGAGATATTTTTTATCCAGTGTATCGATCGATGACCCAAATTGGCTTTTAAAGTCATGCTCCTATATCTTTGGAGTTGTACTCCGAATTTACTCCAAAGAGATCGACTCCAATGAATGGCCAGGATCTCCCCGTGCCCTTTAGCTTCGAAGAGTAAGATCCTTCCATCTCTCTTTGGGTTTAGTGCTGACAGGGTTTGCATCATAATTCTCTAAGAAATCATAGGTAGCTATGTGGCCTTCCCTGGACACGCTGGTGTTGTGACGTTATTATTCCTTTAACCCTACCCATATGGTTCCCACATTTTTTTTACAGATGAGATCACTCCCTAGCTGCCCTCTGATCTATGGTCCAGATGCGCTTTTGGAGTTCTCCCTTCGAGGTGTTTCTACTTAGACATCTCGGGGAGCTCCGACCATCAGACTTAGATGATTTTTACCACCTGGATCTCGAGGGCACAGTTTAATGCCACCTAGTCTCTACTGCCACATGTGCCTACCACCTAGTACAACATGTGGCACTCATGTTCCCAATAATCTCTACCTCATATGGGCCAAAACTACATGACACATGGCACGTTCTGTGATCAACACGTAGCACCACCCATGTCGTGACACGTGGGTTGAGGCGGGTGTACATGTCATCATAGTTTATCTGTATCAGTCTTTCAAGTGTAGACATGTGGTACTATCTACATCATGAAACGTGGCACAACCCCCCGTCATCCCCTAGGCCTTCGATCAAAGACTGATGATCTGGATATTTTGTGGATCCCTCAGGCATAGGTAGATCAATGGTCTAGATTCCATCTTGAAGTCTATCAGTCAGAGTATATATCCATTATCTACTCTGAAAGGACCATTGTGATGGAGGGTCAAGATCTCCCCTTGGATCCCCTTCGACCCTTGATAGATCAATGACCATGGATTCATTTCAGAGCCCCTTTGAATCTTGACATATCAAAGGTCCCAATTAAATCTTGGAGCTCCTTCATCGGAGCATATCTTCGTTGTGCACTCTGAAAATTACTTTGCAATGGACGATCAATATCTCTTCACCAGAGATTTAATAGTAAGGGTTAAGACACCTGTCCTTAGGTGCAAAATCAACGAGGCTCGTATTAGGCCTATCCTATGCCTTACAAATTGGCACATGTCCAAATCTATATGTGTTGGTTACCACTTGTTCGGGCACGTGGCCCTACCACCTGATCATGACACATGGAACTCATAATCCATTACAAGGTCCTCTCTAAAAACTTGATTTTGTTGGACACATGACACACTACCCATGTGACATGTGGAATAATATCCATACACCACATGGACTGATTGTAATTTGACATGTCAACACCGGGCATACAGTCCTCCTCTGTTTGCAGGCGTAAATCTCAAAGTCAACGACCACAATTAATTCGTGGTGCCAAGGTTGATGACTGATATCCAACCTTCCCACTCACAAATATACAATCACGGTTTCTCCTTAGAGTACTCCCATCAAAGTTCCTTTCCCACTAGGACCACCACTTCTTCCAAGAAACCCTCTTCGATGAATGGTCAAGATCTCTTGACATTTAGATCTAATGGCTAAGTTTTAAGTGGACTTTTTAAGGCCCTTCTCACCCAATGGGGTCCATGCTCGACCCATTGGTCATCCAACTATCACCATGCATCATCCTAAGGTTATAAAAGATACCATGCTCGTATGACATGTCCTCATGATGTCATTGTACTCTTTTTCCCCCTCCTCGGGATGGATCATAGATCCAAATACTGAGGTCTCTCCTCAGGCTCTACCTATTATATGGTTGAGATCACTCTTCAGAGTCATACCATCGACATCCCTCATCCATTCCATGTTCGAGCATTCTAACTTCTTAACCTCTGATCAATGGTGGAGATCTCTCCACCAATAGATCCTACGCTCGAAAACTAAAGTTCACATTAAAAGGCCTGAACTCGATAGGGACCCACTCCCAATCCCTTCGACCAACTATAGGATACCATGCATGATCCTTGGGTATGTAGGCACTCCCCATCAACATGATGTAAGAAACACGTCACCTCCCCTCTTAAACTCTCTTAGGCAAGACCCTACAGAGATCTACAACTAAGAATTGATCTCACCTTGAATTCGATTAATAGTCCATATGATCTCTCGGACCTCCCTCATCGGAGTGTCTTCACTCCTGGCCTCCAGGGTTACTTCGACTATCATCCCCTGACCAACGGTTTGGATCTTCCGACCTCCAATCCTATGACAAACCAACAACCCTTTGTACAACCTCTACAAGCCCCATATCCTACTCAGATGAAGTGTCAATATTTATTTGCGGTATTGAATCAATGGTTGTGATTCGTCCTGTATGAAAGAAAATTTTTTCTATGGTTCTAACAGTCTAATACAGGACTTAGAAATTCTGATGAATTTTTCTAAGTATTTATAAACCATTTGTACTCATTTTCCTTTATGAATGTGGAATATATATATATATATATATATAGAGAGAGAGAGAGAGAGAGAGATTCATCATTCACGTCAGCCTGAGAAGTCGAGACCTTCCTTCCAAGCTTGGCACTGCTCAGATCTATAGTGAGATTCATAGGATTTCTATCGCTCTTCTTCCCTTAATAGTGTGTAGCCCTGAATCTACTTCACACAAAACTCTTCGTAAATTAAACAATGCACATTGTTAGAACATGCAGATAACATTAGTGTGGCTTGCATTAATTCATAGATATGATACATGTATAAATACATTGAGCTTGACCTTTGGATTCATTTTCCAAGAGGTCGTTTGGATGTCGATGACAGTTACACTAAATTTTTGTTTCATATTCCTTCTCTGCATGGATTAGGTTTCCAACACTCCCCCCCTTAATCTGAAGGGGTGTATGTGATTCCAAGGTGAGAGTTGATATGTGAAA
>JZKD02S1665191.1:13367-33817 GCA_000966675.3 Picea glauca
TGGGTGGCATGTTGGCCAAGTATCACTTTTGAACCTTGATTTTGAGGTGGTTCTGCTAGACAATCTTTCTTCTGTTGTATCTCCCAAGTTTCGTCCCTTTTGGGTATGAAAATTTATTTTATGTAGTTCTCTGATATTTCTTCTTTGCAATGCCATAGTTCTGATCAAAATTGGATGTGCCAAGTGGAATTTACAGTAACTTCCCCACAAATTGCCGATTTTTGGCCTTTCCAGGAGATCTCACTTGTATAGCGTGCCCCGCACAAAATAATTGGTATAAAATTCTGAAACTCGCACCAAAAATACTATAGACTGTCCATGATCCAATGAAACTAGTCTCACTCAATTTGGATACTCTAGGAAGAAGTTATGATTGTTTTACTTGGAACACCTTCTTGAGACTAGTCAAATACCCTATCTTACACAGGGTGTATCTACAAATTTAAGATGACCCAGAAGATGAAATTTTTACCACATATACCTTACTAATTTCTGTAAATATCCTCTAGATTTCAGGGTTTGAAATGTTACAAAAATTTTTTTATAGAGAAAATTCCGCAATGACTCAGTTTAGGATGATTCCAGAACCCTATCTTGTACAGGATGTATCTTCAAAAGTATAAGGCTTCATGAATTTTGAACCCAACGTACCTTGATCCGTCTAATAAATATCATCCAAGCCTTTCCTTCTGAAACATTGTAGAAAAAATGTTATAGTGAAAATTCCAAGGTGTCTCAGATGTAGCAGCGATACCCCAAGACCTTGAGCTCTGATACCATATGTTATGAACCAAATATCAATATAGCATAGGAAAACCTCATAAAAAGTACTCAACACCTTGAAAAAGAGATAATTTTAGATAATAATCCTCTTCTAGGGGAAAACCTCCTTTTGCCCCACTTAAATGTTCAAGTACAAGATGATTCAAAATGAAAATGTCTCATTGGTATATATAGGAGACTAGGAGGTATAATTACAACTAATGGCCTAAAGATGACATAAATAAAATAAAATTACTAATATAATGTGCCCCAATTAAGGGGCAATGAGCCAATATTAGGGCTTAACATAAAAAGGGAAGTGGGGACATAGAGGACCCACAACGCATGGTCAAAAAGATATCAAACAAAATCATAGACATGAAGAGAAGTGGAGGGGAGGGAAACCAAGGCCAGAGGCCCTATAAGCCTTTCTTTAAAAGGAATCCGCCATTCAAATCAATTGAACCTCCCCCAAACAACCTAAACATCGATCTGTGAAATGTAGCATCTGACTCTTTCTACACTTATCACCAAGAGAACCACTCCAAAAGAGATTTCCCTCAATGGGTGCATGCCATGAATTTGATGGCCAACCGGATTCTATATGAAGTCTCCCTGACCAAACAATCAAGCAGATCTGGTATGAATATGGCCGATCAGGAAGAAATTGCTCCACCAAAAGAAACAACCATGTTGATATACGATCCTTACCTAGCGATGCCTTTCGATGACCTGTTTGAGGTTCAAGAACCTCCTGTAGAAGTCTTGGTCATGAAAACATGAAGTAGGGGTCAACCTGTCTCAAACGACTTTACTACGACCCAAATTTTGGGAGGGAGACCATCTCCTGATCACCCAAAAGAACCTTTTTCTCCCCAAAGAAACCCTATAAACATCCATACACGAGAATCGCCCAAGATGGATTACAACATAGTAGAATATTTGAAGAAGTTGAAGGCTAATATATCAGTTATGGACATATGTAGAATCCCTCAACAAAAGGACTTCCTGTTACAAGATTTGAAATCAGTAGAAAATCCTACAACAAGCGTTGATCAAGGAAGAAATCCAACTCCCACAGATATAGGGAATAAACCAACTGTGAACGCCTACTTTGAAGACAAGAAGGGAAACCTTTTGTCCCACCGTTCCTTTTAACTTTTGAATTCTTCACCAAAAACCTCCATAATAGTTTGGTCGACTCAAGAGAATATTATAATGTTATGCTCTTGTCTATTTACAAAAAATTAAACATTGTTCCTCTCAAAAGCGATAAACATGTAATACAACCAGATAGAACCCAGGTAAAGGTCATGGGAGAACTCATAGATGTGCTGATCAGAATAGCGACACATCCTAAATTTGTGCAAGTGATTGACATCATTGTAGTAGATATCCCATAAGATTATGGATTGTTATTAAGCTGAGATTGGTCTGAGAAGTTAAATAGATACTTTGGTATAGACGAGGCTCGCCTTTGGCTTCCATTAAAGGGACACACAAATATGATTAGGATTGATAGGGAAAGATATCTAAAACACACTGTCACCGACTTATAAACCATTAATGAACCCTCATCGACAGATTTTTCTATGCTAGGAAATTATTCCCATGACTTTGATTTCGGGAATTTCTCCCCTCTCTCATCTGATGTTCCGCTTACTCAAAACTCTGAAATGATTTTTCAAGAGGAATTGCTGACGACGGTCAAGGAAACCCTTTTCTACCAAGAACCTGCATTAGAAACCACAGAACAAACAAGGGGAAAAAAAGGAAAGAAACATAAAAGAGGAAGCTGATAGATTTTTCCCACAAGTTTGGACCTTATACTTTGATGGCTCTAAATCGCAAGAAGGGTCTGGGGCAGGGTGCATCCTCATTAATCCAAAGGGTAAATTCCATTTTCTAGCTTGTAGACTTGAGTTTAAATGCACAAACATTATCGCCGAGTATGAAGCTCTAGTAGAAGGGCTTAAGAAAGCCATGGACTTGAATGTTAAAGAATTGAAGGTTTTCAGAGATTATGAAATCATCATTAGACAAGTTAGGAATACTATACATTGCAATTCTCCACACCTGAAGAATTACCAACAGGAAGTGCACAGGCTAATAGAGCATTTTGAAGCTTTCAACATTACAACGATTCCTAAGGAAAAGAACATTCTTGTTGATTCTCTGGCCACCGCAACTTCAAGACTATGTTGGCCCTTGATCAAGTTTTGAGGAAACATTGGTCATGTTTGACGACTTTTGGGACTTTGACAGGCTGGTCGAAGATGGAGCACCCAGGCGGAGCTGAGATCACATGATCTCGCTTGTTTTGTGGGCTTGTGGACCCAACAAAGGGTTTTAGGGTTTATGTAACGGGTTATGGGATGTCGGCCCATGGGTTTACCCATGCTTAGGAATCTTTGTATATGTATAAATAAGTAGCTAAGTGATGTAATAAGTAGTGTTAGTTATGTGCACAGTATGCTTGGCTTAATGCAAGAGGTTGGAAGTTGCTTTGTGCAATATGGCTGTGTAAAATAAGGATTTGTGCTATTAAGGAGTTGGTTCTATACCTTGACCTGATTTTGGGGAAGGTGGATCTAGTGCACTGTGCGTAGATCACATGTCCACTATAGAGTTGGATTTTTGTCTTTGTGCATAGGAGTAGATGAGTGTAAGGAGCTTGAAGACTAATAAATAAGAAGAAGAAGTTGGTGGACGTAGCCCCACACTGGGGTGAACCATGTATATCATGTGTCTTGATGTGCTTTGTGCGATGTTGTTTATGTGGTTATTTTCTTAGTGATGTGGCTGTTATGTATAATGAATGCATCTGATGTTGTATCTTAGTGCTTAATGGTGTAAATGAAGGCTAGATCTGAGCTAATGCTATGTGCTAAGAGGTTTTAAGGGCTTGATCTTTGTTGTTTCTCTGCTGATCTATAATAAGGGTTAATATGCGATGTGAATGAGAATCATAACTTAATGCATATTGTTGGATAAGTTCTTTGTTAAGTATTGTAATCACAGATCTATGTCCCAACTTAGTTGTAGACACTTGAGTCCTACAACCCCCATGCCTCTACCTCGGGTGAGACTTCACTTGCTTCGTAGGTGTTGCCAAAAGGGCCGATAGTTAGGGTTTTGTTGGTGCACTGTTGAAGCGTTGAAACCTGGGTCTTCCCCTCTGCCAACAAATGGTTGCATTGTCGGGACATTAAACTGTGATTGCTAGGAACCGAAGAAAAGAGAAAACTCTGTGCATAGATCTGTTATTGTAGTGCACGGTATTCTAATCAACTTGTGAAGCCCTGTGCTAAGAAAGGAACCTGATCTGAAGAAAAGAGGTAAGATATTAAAGCTTTGTGCTTTGGTAAAGGTAATATAAGTGGAAATTTTTGCTTCGAAAGTATGAATCTAGGTCTATTTGATGGATTTTTTCCTAGTCTGAAAACTAGGGCAAAGTTAGAAGAAAGAGTTGATTTGAATAAATTTGATAGAAATAGAGAAAAATATGTTATTCCTATACATAGAAAGAATTGTTGGACTAATAAGTGGATGCAGGAACCTAGAAAGAATTTTTGCAGATTGCAGGTCCAACATTGTGATCCTAGTGTGCAGTAGAGGAGAGGCTGGGGATCGTTTAAAATAAAGAAAGGATTGACATTGTGTTATAATTGCATAAGATCGTTTAAAATTGAAAAGATGAACATGAGACAAGAAAAATATAAAGAAGGTGAAGAAACTAAGGATCTGTTAGAGAACCAGAAAGAGAAAGAATCAGAGAAAGCTCAGACTATGTTAGTACAGTTAAAAGAAGCATTGAATAACCACAAGGATGTCAGTTTGTCAGAGATCTTGAAATAAAAACAGCGCATAGTCACAAGAATAGAAGACTTCGACATAAACTATGTATTGGATGAAGAAATGCATGTGAACATTATGCCAGAAAGCACTTGGGAAATTTTGGGAAATCCTGCTATGATACCTTCATTGGGAAGGATAGGCTTGTTTAAAGGAAAGATGATAACCCTATGTGGAAGAGTCACTAACATACCTATGATTTCTCATGAAACATCGACATAAGAGGACTTCAAATTTATCAGGTTTGTTGAGAACAACACCCCTTTTCCACTTTAATTAGGAAAGACTTGGATTGAGAAGGATCAAATCAGAAGGAAAGCAAAGGAGGAAGCTACAGAACAAAAAAAACAATAACTAAGGGATTTCAAAGCCAGAAAAATAGAGCGACTAATAGAAGAACAAGAGGATAAGTCGAAGCAACAGAGGACCAGAGAATTAGTTGTCGAAGTTGAAAGAACACAAGAGGGATTAAATAACCTATCCATGCAAAAAATAAGTATATCCACCCCGGAAATAGTAAGAGAAGGGACATTAACCACAAAATCTATAAGAGAGCATCAATAGTGCAAAGTTCTTTCATCAAGAGAGAATAAGAATACAAAGGGGAAGAGGATTCCAGAAATGATTAGAGAAGCTCAGATCATTGGAAAGAAGGCCAGGAAGCTCAATAGGAAGAATGATAAGCTACAAGAAGTTCCAGAAAATACTTTGTAGGAGGTAGATATGAAAAAATTGAACCTCGCTGGAATAGAAGAACCACGTAGAATGGGACTTTTCCACGACGAAGCTATATGACCATTGGAGGCACCCAAAACTTTAGAATAATGCTCCGGAAGCACAGGATACTGTCGGGAAGCACATGATCAAGGCTACGAATTCCATTTTAGTTGGTTACTGATAATAATCGTATTTGTCGCTTGGAAGATGCCAAAAGGAGTGACGTTTCTAGAATTTGAGCCATCAGAACCATTAGCTGCAAGGTTCTCTACCTTGTGGTATACGAATGACATGTCAAAGCAGTGGTAGTCGAACGTTGTCTTCCATGCTTACTACTAACAACTGAAGCATGCTATTGAAGCATTTCCACGAATGACCTTGAACACATTTCATCAGTACATACCACTAGAAAAGTTCCACGCAGATTGACACTTTATCTACATAAGCGCATGTAGGGATGAGAGTAAAGAGGAATTGTAATCCTATTATAAGCTGATTGAAGAAGACATGGAGGAGATCACCAAAGAATGGCTAGCAGAGTTCCTTGTACTGGTGGAAGATGCAAAACTGTCCGACCTCGAAATCATTGGAAGTCCCTTGGTCACCTGGGTTGAACATGATGGACAGACTAGTGTGAAGAAAAAGAAGAAAAAAGAGGAAGTGCAGAACATAGAAAGTGATGAGGAGGACAACGCCTAAGAGGAAAGTAGGTCTGACTCACCCACAGGAGGAGGAGGAGATGAAGTAAATCTAGAATAAGAAGGGGAAGAAAGAGAAAATCAAGGCAAAGGAAAAGTTACACCTCCAAAGGATCCCCCTACAGAGGCCAAAACATTGAAGAAAAGGAGGGTTTCTCCGCAGAAATCCTCAACAAGAAAGAAGACCCGTGCCAATAAGCCTTAGTCAAAGAATGTGCTCACAATGGATGATGTCGATATCATCATCACAACCATGGAGGATTCTTTAGAGGATATCTTGCAAAGGCATGGAGTGAAGCAGGAGACATTGTATGAAATAATAAATAAGGAGTTGAAGGAGATACAACAAGCCATCCATTCAAGTTGCGCAGTACCAACTGCGCCCTCTTCATCGAAAATTGCAGAATTGGGGGACGATCCCGCCCAATTATGAAGATTAGCATATGCAATAGAGGCTCAACTTTAGTGAGTCCAAGAAGAAAAGGAACAGGGTTGTTGGCAGCCAATCCAATTTTTTTTTTAATTGCCTTAAAAGCTGCCTACACCTACATCTATGAACTTCAAATTTCTATCGCATTTCACAAAAGATGACACTTTCATTTCAAGCGACATTTGCAAATTGGTTTCAATTTAGTTTTCATGACTGAAAGCATGAAAACTCCTCCATCGTTATTTGAATTTTCATGATCTGCTCATTGATATGTTGGTTGGTACTTACCTTTGGTTTATTATTAAGTGGCTGGAATGATTTTTCGAATTCTCATTGCGCAACTTGATTTTTTTTTATAAGGCATTGAGCATGTTGAGTGATGAATTATACTTGATTATATAGGGGTCATGGAGGATTAAAGGTTTTAATATGATGTGATCCTTACCATTATAATCTCTTGACTTATCAATTTTTTCTATTGTCACTATGTTTTAAAAAACTTTTGATCAAAACATTGGATTGTGCAACAAGCGCATGGGTCACATATGAGTTTGATTTCATGGCAATGTTTGATTATACACATGGCACGTTGGTGAAACATTTGGGTTTTACATTGGTTTGAATTATACACATGGTGCATTGATATAATTTATGGTTTTGGTTTTACATTGATTAATGGCACGTTGATATGATTATCCACCGCTCTAAATTTCGGGTTGGCCAATTAATATGGTTTAAACGATATTTTGATTGATTGAACAACACTGTATTGTGCCATTACTATGTTTCATGGTGGTGATAATCCCACCACCTTCGCACGCATACATTAATTCATTCCCCTTTCAGTGCTTGCAACTGTTAGCCATAACGATTTTTTGCTCCTGTGTATTGTTATGTTCAACCCAAACCCTACCATGCGCCCGCACCATGGCTCCGGTCGTAAGGGCTGAACCCAATGGTAGCCAAGCATTGTTGATGTTCGATGGTGCTTACAGCGACCTGGAGGAATTCGGATGGCTCCCGTTCATACGAAAGTTTGATGGCTATAACCCTAGCGTGGCTCAACAATTTGCATTAACCTTCGATGGCTGCCGAGCCAAGGTTGGGGATGTGCAATTAGAAAATGACGAGCAATTTCTCAGTTTAGCTACCGGTCTGCCTGCTGTCAGACAGAAATGGTCAAAAAATTGCAAAGTGGAAGATGTCCCATGGACATTACTCTTCCAGTCACGAAGGGTGAGTTCCTGTGACAAGGGTTTGCCCGCAAATATGCTCAAGCAATGCTGGCATGACTTGCTGATGGTAACCAAGAAGTTCATTACCTGCGAGGGCCGGTATGGTTTTGTTTTCTTGTACCACCTTTGACTACTTATGGTTTTCATGGGCTATGAGCTTAATATTCCTTACTACTTGCATAGGAGTTTGTTTAAAATGTCTAAAAGGTACAAACAGAACCAGTTCGATAACAATCTTTTTCATTTTGGGTTAATTAAAATGATTATAGTTTGTAAGTTGGGGTTACACTGAGACTGTTGGGAGGATTTTCTTAAACGCAATAATTTTGGTGACTCAAGTCTACCACAGGTTGAAAAACCTGTGGTGAGCGAGTGCAAATCAGTACCCCCTGTGCCCTATAGTGCTCTGTTACCTAAACCCCTACCCGATTCTCCTATTGACTTACTCGGTTCTGTGACCAAACATGTCGAAGCTGCTAAACTCGTGGCTAAAAGGCCTAAAGCCAAACCCACTGCCAATTCTAAAGGCAAGAAGAATGCCCGGTTAATCTCTCGCATGGAAAGAAACAAACCAAAAGCACCTGTCAACCCTGACCCTATTATGGTGAGTGAAGATTCTGACTCAGAGGTTGAATGATACCTGGCAAGTGAGTATCCCTATTCAGAAGGTCTGTGTGATAAACCCACATATGATTTTGTGAAGAACCTACCACCTTGCTTGCAAATTGATCCTAATTTTCCCAGCATTAAAATGCCTTGTGAAAACCCCGGTGACTCGTCAAACCCCCCTCCTTCTCTAGCCAAACCAGCTGCCCCACCATGTGATCAGTGTGGCTCATGGTTAGAAAGGTATTACCTCAACATGCCAATGCTGCAGTCCATAATTCATGCTCTGGAGGATCAAGTAGCAAAGCTCACTAGTCAAAAGGCAAAGATGCCATCCACTGATAAGAAACAACGAACAACAGGTTCGATTTTGTTTAAGAACATGGAGTCGGATACAACAGTCGTCAATTCAAAATTGGTGTAGCTCGAACAGCCTCACAGGTATGACTTTCACCTATTTATATGACATACTCATAAACTCTGTTTACACCGTGGATCTGCTCTGTCACACAAGCATGCACTATTGTATATAATTTTGTTTTGATAAATCAATTTTCATTATCGTTTAAGTTTTGATTGGATTTGGCTTTGATTCGAGTGATCGTGAGATAGATTTGATTTGTTTTAATTTAGCTTTAATAGAATACTCTATTGATAATCGAAGTTGTTAATATTTTCTAAACACAGGTTGTTTTGGTATTCCAATTTTGAACACAGTCAATATCTCATTTCGAATTGGTTATATTCTATGCGATATGGTTGGCAATTATGGTTAACTGTTGTGATTGTATATTTTATGTCTTCTGACCAATTCGAATACCATTCTGTTATTGCATGACTGAATTGCGAATAGATACGAATCGTAGTTGTTATACCCGATCAAATCGATTCAGACTGTGTTATCAGATTGCAACAAATATATCGTTTGAATTCGATTTGAGGAACGAAACTAACTGTATCCGGTCTCACGATTTGTTTCTATAATTAAACTCAGCCATATTCGTTTTGACTATTTACCCAGTTTATATTATGAATTCTGTTGATTCTATCACGCTCCTGTCTTTTGACTGCGTGGTGATCAATAACGAAATTCGTTGGGTCGATACTCATTGAGTATGATTTCATTTGAATACAATCGAAACAGTTACCTATCTTTGCACTTGATTGAATGATATCAATTTATTGCTATGACTATAACGAGTCAATGATGATTGTGATTGCTATTTGATCCTATCTGTTAACTGTGTAACACTCAGCGATCGAAGTATATGGCAAAGATTTGTGGATGCTGTTATGCGTGTTTCATTTTGACTATAATCGTAACAGTTTGATATTTGATTAAAACAAAATATGAATTTTATGCACAACTGTAACCAATCGATTATGATTGTGTTCGATTATAACTATATCGATTTGATTACATTGTATCTTATACAATACGATTTACTTGTAATTGCATTTGGATATGAAACAATGTGGTTATTATTTGACCCGATTTTATGGCAACTAAAAACAGAGCATTCTTATCCTGTTTCGATTCTATCCTTTTCGATTTGGTTTGATTTGAATGATAAATTTGCTTGAACCATTAGTAATTTGGTTTTAATCTTCATTAAAAGAAAATTAAATTAAAAGGATTTTGTTTGATTTCTATCTGGTCCTGTATGCTATTTTAGACTAGCTACAGAATCAGATGATTCTGTAGCTGAGTCTATAGGATCATTTTTTTAGTGTTTTGTTACTGAAATATCTCTCTAATTTGATAATTGTGTTCTATTGCAGGTAAATTCGAAATTGCAGTTGAGTTTATGAGCAGTTAGGGGATATTTCAAAGATTCCACTTTCATTTCATTTTCTTAGTTTAGGTGATTTTTGGATATCTCCCAGATTATGTAAAACATTTTGATATTATCCACAGGGAGGTTTTACCCTGTGGAGAGACTTATATATACTTATGATTTTTGTAATAATGGACATCCTCATTCATGGGAGAACAAGGATATGAAGATTTAATACAGACTAAAGCAGAATTTGGTGTTTTGTCACAGCTTTAGCTTCTCAATATATCAATATTTTGTTTCATGTTGTGTATATCAATTTGTATATGGTTTATGACTACTTTAGCTATCTAAATCAAATGCAAATGATATAATTTTAATTATTGTAATTCATATCTGGTTTCTTCCAAATATATAAAAGACATAACAATTGTTAATTTAGTTCGTGAATGACAGGTTTATCTTCTTCATGAATTGAATTGTTAAATATAATTCTTTACACAACAGTTTTCCCTTATTGCAGAGATTTATAATCATAAGATTGTTATGATTTTTTATGTCTCGTTTGTCCTGTAAACACTTCAAGAAGCAGCACAGCCAATCATTTACGAGAAGCTCATGGACTAACCAGTGCGAGTTTCCTTCCTCCAACCAGCTTTGAAGCCATCACACACATGGCAGACTTGGAATGTTTCCAGGTCAGTTAGTCGCTTGTTAGTTTACCGTTTTCATTGATAGTTTAATTTAGATATAAGTTTAATTAGATTTATATTAGATTGTTTAATTCTAGTAATGTTTATTTCTTTTTCATAAAATATAAAAAATCAAAAAGATTCCTGGCTGTCTCAGGGCAGAAAACATATGAGTTTTGCAGGTTTTAATTAAATCTATAGGTTGTTTATAATGTACATTTGTGAATAAGTAATATTCCAGTTGTTAATTAGATAGTTGATTTGAGTTATTATAATAGTAATTAGCAGATTGTATATAATAGTTAGAGTAGTTTATAATTAGTTTTAGTTTATTTAGTAGTTTGTTTTAATAAGATTAGTGTGTTAGTTTCTTTTATTTTTAGTTAGTTTGTTTTATTAGATTTATTTAGTTTTAGTTTGTTTTATTTGTTTTAGCTAGACTAGTTAGTTAAATTAGTTTTCTCTTTGGTTTTCTTAAAAGACCTTAGAGCGGCCAACGGAGCCGTTAAACTCGTCAGGGTGGTTCATTCCAAATGGCTTGGGTTATTTAGACAACCCCAGACCGGTTCCACTCTCTTAATTGACGGACAGACATTTTCGCCCGTCAACAAGGCTATAGAGGCCCTGAAGCAAGAAAAAGGAGGAGGTCCTAGAGCGACTTCGAGTTGCACAGAAGGAGACAAATGAAATTCGGGCGAAGTTCGAGCAAAACATTGTGAAGATATAGGAAGAAAAAGACCAGCTACTCACAGAGCATACTTCGGTCAAAGAAGCAGTGACTAAAGCACTTCACTCTATGCTGGGCTTGGCACAGGAGGAACCAGAGTCAACCAAGATGAAAGTAGGGAAGCTTGTCGAAGCCATTCAACAACTTCAAGCACAGATAATGGATTTGGAGCTCCAAGTAGTGCCGAGCACTCCGCAATAAGTGCACAACCAAAGAGAGGAAGCTGCTAGAAACATAGTAGAAGGAATCATGGCACTTGCCTTAGAGTGTAAGAAATTAAGTAATTGTAGTGCACAGACCTATGAATGCCTCATAGAAGATCCAAAGATGAGGAAACTAGAAGCACAACTACAGGAGGTGTATAAGAAAGCATCCATTGTGCAAGCACAGATGAAGCTGCTTACTACATTCGAGAGGATGAAAAGATCATAGGAATAGCGCACAGTCTAGTAACATATTACTTCCATACAAAGCAAAGTCATGGAGGTTACACAAAGATTACAGCCGGTGCAGAACGAATCCTGCACGATTTTTGAAGAGATTGAAGGACAAGGCTCGCAACTGGATCAAATGGTTACGATAATGGAAAAACGTCTGGAAGGGCCTGTTACAAAGAAACTGATTCAAGAGTTTTCTGAGCAGGAGGCTCTGGCGAAGCAGCAAGTTGAGGCAGCTTGAGGCCTTCAAAGAAGTGTTTCCTAGATCTAAGTGACTCGGGATGAGTCACAGGTGAGTGTTGGGGGCTTGTTGGCCCTTGACCAAGTTTTGAGGAAAAATTGGTCATGTTTGACCACTTTTGGGACTTCGACAAGATGGTCAAAGATGGATCTCCTAGGCAGAGCTGAGATCATGGGATCTCACTTGTTTTGTGGGCTTGTGGACCCAACAAAGGGTTTTAGGGTTTATGTAACGAGTTATGGGATGTTGGCCCATGGGTTTACTCATGTTTAGGCCTCTTTGTAAATGTATAAATACATAGCTAAGCGATGTAAGAAGTAGTTTTAGCTATGTGCATAGTATGTTGGCTTAGTGCAAGATATTGGAAGCTTATTTGTGCAATATGGTCATGTAAAGAAGGCTTTGTGCTATTAAGGAGTTGGCTCTGTACCTTGACCTGATTTTGGGGAAGGTGGATGTAGTGCACTGTGTGCAGATCACCTTTCCACTACGAAGTTGGCTCTATGGCTTTGTGCATAGGAGTATATGAGTTTAAGGATCTTGAAGACTGATAAAGAAGAATAAGTTGGTGGATGTAGCCCCACACTGGGTTGAACCACGTATATCCTATGTCTTGATGTGCTTTGTGCAATGTTGTTTATGTGGTTATTTTCTTAGTGCTATAGTTTTTATGTATAATGAATGCATCTGATGTTGTATCTTAGTGCTTAATGGTGTAAATGAAGGCTATATCTGAGCTAATGCTATGTGCTAAGAGGTTTTAAGGGCTTGATCTTGGTTTTTTCTGTCCTGATCTATAATAAGGGTCAATCTTTGATGTAAATGAGAATCGTAACTTAATGCATATTGTTGGCTAAGAGCTATGTTAAGTATTGTAATCATAGATCTGTTTCCAAACTTGGTTGTAGACACTTGAGTCTTGCAACCCCCCCTGTCTCTACCTCGAGTGAGACTTCATCTGCTTTGCAGGTGTTGCCGAAAGGGTCGGTAGTTAGGGTTTTGTTGGTGCTCCGCTGAAGCATTGAACCCTCGGTTTTCCCCTGTGCCAATAGGCTATCACCTCTAGAATATTATGAAGCCTCCCGGTTTACTATGGAATTTATCTACCAACCATGGGTGCCCAAACATATTTCTAATTGGAAGTTCTTTGAATGAGATGAACATATCATAATTTTTTTGAATAACCAAGATAATTTCAAAGACTTGGCTATTGACGATGAAGTATTCCAGGAACAATCAAGGGAAGTCAACCTTCATACAGATCAACTGACTGACAAATCAAAGTCTCACATGATACCGAAGGGGATAGCTAATTTAGAAAATCTTTTTGACCTAAAGGAATGATTTAAGGGGTCAAAAAATGCGAAGACCGATATTTCATGTCCCATGCATGAAACTATAAATCTCAGAACCCCAAAAAATGTAAACCTCGGTAAGACGATATCTAAACATGAAAGGAAGGCTTATCTCAAAATTTTTAGACAATGTCAAGATATCTTTGCATGGTCCTATCGAGATCTGAAAACTTATGATACTTGTATCATTCAACACACTATCCCTTTAAATCCTGAAGTAAAACCCTTCCAAAAAATTCTTCGGAAGTACCACCCATCCCTAGAGCCTCTCATGTGTTAGGAGTTAAAGAAACTGTTAGATGCCAAAATTATCTTCCAGGTTAGACACTCTGCATGGGTAGAAAATTTGGTTCCTGTAACAAAAAAGTCTGGGGATATTCGCCTATGAGTAGATTTTAAAAATCTCAATAGAGCTTCAGAAAAAGACAACTACCCAGTCCCACCAATGGAGCAACTCCTGCAGACCATGTTTGGCTCTAAAATTTTCTCCTTACTAGATGGTTTCTCAGGTTACAACCAAGTTCTAGTTTCAGGAGAAGACCGCTTGAAAACTACTTTCCGAACCAAGTGGGGAACCTTCACTTACAAACACATGTCCTTTGGGTTAATCAATGCAGAAACGACCTTCCATAGGGCCATGGATGTAGAATTTAGGGGACTAATCAACAAGTGTGTATTATTCTACTTGGACGACATGACTGTGTATTCAAAGAACAGAGAAGATCACATCCAAAACTTAACCCAGATTTTCGAAAGGTGTAGGAAATATGGCATATCCTTAAACCCTAAGAAGACTATTTTCGGTGTCGAGGAAGGTAAGTTGTTAGGCCAAATTATATCTCAAGCAGGAATCCACATAGACCCAGAAACAATTAAGGCTATAGCTCAACTTCCATTACCTCACAATAAAAAGGCTATGCAGTCATTCTTTGGGAAAATTAATTTTGTGAGGAAATTCACCCCCGATTTCACGAAAACTATCAAACCCCTACAAAAAATGATTCATAAGGATGTTGAGTTTAAGTGGGATGATGAACGAAAGAAGGCTTTCAACAATATTAAAACTACAATCTCTCAAGCCCCAGTGCTGCGAAGTCCCGATTTCAATAAATATTTCTTCCTCTATACTTTTTCCTCCAACCAATCGTTAGCCCCAGTATTAACTTAGATGGATGAGGACAAAAATGAAGCCCCGGTATCATTCATGAGCACTAACCTCCAAGGTGTTGAACTAAATTATCCTGCTATAGATAAACATGCTTATGTGGTTTATAAGGTAGTAAAACATTTCAAATCTTACATCCTCAAGAACCATACCAAAGTAATCGTGCCTCACCCTGAAGTCTGATCCCTATTTACTCAACAGGAGATGGGGGAAAGAAGAGGGAATTGGATGGCAGTAGTCTAAGAATTTGATCTAGATAGAAAACTTTCTAAATTGGTTAAAGGAAAAGGGTTATGTAAACTGGCAGCTGAAGCTCAAGACCAAGTAAATGATGACCCCAGATGGGAGAATGAAATGGAATTATGGTGTGGTGAAGCTTCATACATTTCCCCGGGAAAAGAGTCTTGGTATGAGAAATTGACTTATCTCCTGCGTCATGGAACTTGCCTAGAAATCCTAAACCCTAGGGAAAGGAGAGCTCTCAGGTTGAAATCCACATAATATCGCCTCATAAATTCAGTACACTTATGGTTTAATTATGATGGGGTACTTTTAATATGTCTCGAACGTAAAGATGCAGACAAAGTTTTGAAGGAGCTCCATGATGGCCCTGCTGGTGGACATTTTGCAGGAAACACCACCACTCATAAGATACCGAGAGATGACTATTATTGGCCCACTTTGTTCAAAGACGCTCACACATATGCTAGAAAATGTAAAAATTTTCAAATAAGCGTTGGGAGGGAAAAGAGAGCAGTTGTCCCACTCCAATCGGTGACCGTTTCTAGGTATTTTGAGCAATGGGGGTTAGATATCATAGGATAAATTACACTGAGTTCTTCCAAACAACAAAAGTACATACTCACCGCCACCAATTATTTCATGAAATAGGAAGAGGCCATCCCACTAACTCATGTAAACAAGAAGGTGGTAATCCAATTCTTAGAATAACAGCTATTCACAAGGTTCAATGTCCCTTCTGTTCTTGTTTTTGATAATGTAGATTACTTTTCTTCCACCCTATTGACAGAGTTTTCTCTAGACAAAGGAATCATAATTAGGTACTCTACAAATTATTATCCACATAGAAACGAAGTGGAAAAATCAACTAATAAGAACCTAGTGAGGATATTTAAGAAAACGGTTGCAGACAACCAGAGGAATTGACATAATCTACTTCATAACACTTTATGGGCAGATAGAGTTACACCCAAGGAAGCTATATGGAATTCCCCATACTTTATAGTATACAGACATGAAGCCATTCTCCCGAACGAGCTATATCTTCCATCTCTTTAGATCTCTTAGGAGTCCCAGGGGGCATCCCTCATCAATCTTACAACAAAGAATTGACACCCTTCTCATGTTAGAATAAGAAAGGGAGAAAGATAAATCAAAGTTCGTATCCCACCAGCAGATAGTTAAAATGTGGTTTGATAAACATAAGGCTAAAGAGAAGAATTTAGAAGTAGGAGTCCTAGTCCTAAAGTGGGACAAATAAAATGAGCCTAAAGGCAAACATTTTAAGTTTCAAAATCTATGGCTCGGACCTTTCAAGGTGGTCGAGAAGATTGGGTTAGAAACATATCGACTACAAAATATGAGGGGAGAATCTGACTCTCTCCTAGTGAATGGCCAAGCCCTAAAACAATATTTTTGATTTATCTTTTTTCATTTATACTTTTTGTTTTATATTTTGCGATCGTGCTTCTGAGCTTTGAAAGATTGTGTTTAGAAAGACAATGGTTGATCTCAAATCATGTGACATAGAAAAATCTCTTCCTAACTCATCGCTCACTTATAAACACAAGAAACGATGAGGAACCTATAGTTGTTTCAAGGGATTCTCTATCTAACCCACGCAGATGAACAACTTTGGATAAATGCATAAGTTTCTTCATAGTGTTCTGGTAAGAACTTAAGGGAAATACGGTAAGTTGGAAAGGACTACATGCACCTCAGAGAAAGAGCTAGTGAGTTTCACCTTAACCACCACATGTTTTTTTGAATAACAAACATCCTCCTCTACCGCTTGCTCAGGGAATTTTGCTGAAATAAAAGTCAATTATATCAAATGAGTGCACACTAGGAGAGGGTATGCAGATATCTCCACTGGGGCTATGGACCGTCGCTGACAGCAGAGCAAGGTCTGTGACGTCGGGGTGAATCCATCGGGGCTATGGACGCTCACTAGCAGCAGAGAAACATTGTAGCAAATGAATGAGGGTAACTAAAAGGCCTATGCTTTACTAGAATCTTGTCAAAAGAGGGCATGAGTCAAGATTATAGGAAAAGAAGGTGGAATACAGGTTAAGAAACCCCACAGGTAGGCCATGATGCATCAATTGGGGAAATTCCAAATGCAAGGGTAAAAGAAGCTTTGATGAAAAACAGTTGAGTTCCTAATTATATTTTGCATCAACTGAGCCTGAGGAAGGAAATTTTTTTTTGCTTTCACCTAGTAAGTCTCCATTTGTTGAGCACTCAACACACCCTAAAAAGTCTATGTCAATTTTTCACTTTTTGGGTACCACTTAATCTTTGCACTATCTGAATTCAATTTTCTTTTGAGAAATGTTTTGTCTTTTCTTTTTTTCTTAATGCTCATTAGCTATTCAAGTTTTTTTTTTTTAACTTTATGAAACTCCATGAATCAAAAGGGATTAACACTTAAATAAGGAATCATTATCCAAAACACTTAGCTCGATGCGCTCATGATTCAACATCAAAAGAAATTAAGAAGTGAAAAATAATCACTCGGAAAACCTTAATCGTCGAGCGTCGATCTTCACCGGTATCGACGAAAGGAAGTTTTGTTTCATGACAAGTATCACATACAAACATCGTCGATAGACAATATCCTTCGACATCGGTAAAAGGCAAAGGGAGTGAACATTAAGGAAGAAAGATATGATATCGCTGATAGTCGATACCTGACACGCTTGTCAGAATTAGGGAAGACCGAATCACGACGAACATTTCGACCATGCTAAAGAGTTTTCCCCGATCATCGATTCCCAAAGAGTTTCAACATCGAGAGTTTTCGAATAAGATAATACAAAGAAAAACACGCGATAGGTTTATCCCCGATTGCCGACCCCCGATATATTTTCGGCATTGACGATCCTAGGTTTAGTTTAGAACACACAACTTGAAGAAAGTCCCGACTCCGACTAATACTCGTGAGTTAAGTCACCAGTTTTCAATGCCACGTGTATTTTCCAGATTGGAGAAATGTAGGACCCAACTTTACCCCTAGTCATTCTTGGTCCCCTAAATCCAAGTCACACCTCCGAGCCAGTTTTTCCACGTCAGCACCGTACGATGAAATCAATCGGCGTCGAAGGTTTTTCACAAAAGGATATCAATAAAAATGTTCATAACAGATTGTCGATCCCCTATCCCCGATCTGCCCACTAAGAAAGTGACACGATGGGACGTTTTAGCACTAGATACGTTTAGATTCAGAGCATTTAAGGGAATAATTAATTCCAAATCTCGCATTAGTTGCTACTTCATGTGCGAATCAAAACAACCATTTGAAATTACCGATAGAACACATCACCCTCTGCGCCTTCGTCATCAACCCACGATGAATTTAAGTTGCAGAGATTCGGTGACAGATTTGTTTGAATTCCACTCATCACCTGGATTAAATGGTTGATTAGACAAGGTAAGTTCTTCCTCGGTTTTAAATTCTCTTGAGCCATTGTAAACAAAACCATTCTACACACAAAGTAGTTCAGAGAATTTGGAGAAGTGAAACGAGTGATTCAAAAGCCACAGAGATCCCATGAGTAACAAATAACCTGGTTTAGCAAGATTTAAAGGTATGTACCAGTGTGTGGATTTTTCATGATTGCACTTTATATATATATATATATGTTATCCCGTGTTTCTCTGTATGCCATCTCTAAAAGATTTATTTCAATTGTAGGAACAATGTATCCAAGAAATCCTACCACCAGGTGATCGTCGAGGGTGCCCAAGTTGAAAGAACCAGAGGTAGGAGAAGGCCCTTCTCCAGGGGCTGCAAAACAATTAGAATTTTCTCCAAGACCAGAACCAGTCATTAAAACATCTACAAAAAATGTTTTCACTCAACCTCCAACATTTGGAGACACAGAGGCAAGCACCGGGACCAAGGAGGTACTCCCACATTGGGGGGAACTCTTCAAGAATATCAGCCAGGAAGAATTCTCGGAATACGTCCCGCATAGTGACCCAGATGTGAGAGCGCTCGACGATGAAGTTTTTCTGAATATCTGAAGATCATACCTACACATGGTAGCAAGTATAAATTCAGTGTTACCCTTCATAAAAATCCTCAAGTGGCTCATTGACCACACAGACACACAAAAATGTTTGATTAATGACGACAATGGCGAGTGTGTCGGAGTGTTCGGAGGTCCAAAAATATTACAAGCTTATAGACCTGGAGGAGCAACTGAACACAGATTTCATCGTGAAATTCTACGAGCGCCATGACACTAGCCGAGTAATGGCCTCATGGTGGTGAGAAGATAAGAAATACACCAACCAGACTTCCGATTGGTACCAAATGGCCAACCTAAGAGAACCATACATCTTCCTAATGGCTCTCATCTGCCAGTTATATGGGGAGAAAGACTGCTCCAGATTTTCGGAGGTGTGGATGCCTCTAGCATACACAATAGCTATTTATAGGAGCAGCTTCAACTGGGGAGCCATCATTTCCAAGAAGCTAAGCATTTGCATACAACAGGCTCAGATGTTGAAAGAAGGGGAGACTCAAGCCTTCTAAATGGAATCATACTTGCTAGATGTCATGTGTTCCAAAAACGTCTTCGCCGGCATGAACCTAAGCTGACACGTCGCAGAACTCCTGGTCCATGTATATTTCAATGTCTTATGGGAGAACATGTACAAAAAAACCTACTCCCTTGTCTGTGATGAATTCATCGCACACATTTATTTTATTCTTTTCAAGAAAGAGTGTCTGAGACTATCGGCTGCAACCAAAATGGTGGTATCAAAGGTCAACCACTGGTATCTAGACGAACACGATACCTACATTAGGATATTTGGGGCCACCAGAGTACCTCATCTCCTACCAGCATAGGTCCTTGGCTAACTTGTAGTGGAAGAGATATGTTACCAAACCATCCTACAAGGTTACAATGCCACCCTAGTCAAGGATAAGAAGCGAGTGTTTATACCTTATGAATTCCATGTAGGGTTCTACCTAGTGAAATACACCACTCAAGCCAAGCAGGAAGGGTTGAGCCAATTAGAATTCCAATTCTAGACCGGTCAATTCCGCAAGCACGACCCAAAGGGTATAGTCTTGAAACATGCTTCTCAAGTGTTGTCCTGCTGGCCATATGCCCACGACAAGTTTGAAGATGAAGTATTCACGGAAAATTCCCAGGATTGGGACAAATTTGTGGCAAGGATGGTCGATCCCAAAATGAACAGGTTCAAAGCCATGAGCTTGGATAAATAGGCGACAATCCTAGAACAATTGACTCAAGGGGCCCTCAGTTCTAGAGAA
Organism: Picea glauca; assembly: GCA_000966675.3. NCBI lineage: Eukaryota > Viridiplantae > Streptophyta > Pinopsida > Pinales > Pinaceae > Picea > Picea glauca. The sequence continues at coordinate 33,599 of JZKD02S1665191.1, forward strand.
AAAATGATAGTAGTCGAAGTAGCAAAAGCAATAGAATCCCCCCTGGTAGCCCCGACGTAAGGTAGAGGTACCCCCATGGCTTAGGATGCACTGGAGAGGAGGTTAATCTGTTGGATCATGTTGTCATTGATGCCAATGGTTTGATTGATTGATGTCATTTATTGATGTCAAGTGATTGATTGATGTCAAAGGATTGATTGATTGATGATTGATGTAATA
>JZKD02S1665191.1:37852-49046 GCA_000966675.3 Picea glauca
GCCATGTGAAATGTGATGTTTTATCCTAAGTTCTTTGGAAGGACGAGTGACTTCCAAATGGGAAGGAATGAGCTTCATGGGTGACAAGTGTCAACCTAGGCACATGCAGTTAAAAATGTTGAGTTGAGCCATGATGGGGGTTCCTTCTCCATTCTACCACAGACTGTCTGAACTAGAAATCCCATATGACCTCTGCAAAAATACCCTCACGCAACTTGGGGAAAATCGAAAAAGGCCTGTGTTGATTTCTGGAGGAGCCGATACACCCTCTGTCAAATTCGTCGAGTCTGTGTTCGACCTCCCATTCTCCATCCTCCGTCTGAACTCATGGGTGTCCAGGATTGACCTTTGTTTCGGTGTTTGTTCTAGAGAATACTTACCTGAACTATTAAGTATTCTCTGTACACCTTACCTTTGTGAGGGTGTTTGTTCTCTGTACACCCTCACGCATCCCTGAAACCTAAGCCGTGAGTCTATCCTATATTGTTGGTTGGGGAAAACTGAATGTCCAGTAATTGTTGAGCCTTGTTATGTTGTAGCATCTATCTGTCACCAGTTTTGGGAAGCCCGTGTTTGTGTTTCCAGTGGATGGTTGTGGTCGTGCAGTGCTTGATTGCGTGTGGCTTGTGGACCATTGTATGTTCATGTGGAGCCTCGTGGTTATCTTCACTGTGCGGGAATTGAGTCGAAGGGTGTGTTGAAAAAGCAAGTTGTCAGGCCCGTGGTAGAAGAAGCAGGTTGTCAGGCCTATGAGCAACTCCCTCAAGGTGAGAGAGTCTACTAGGAAGTGGTTTTTTCCCAGAGAGAGTCCAGCACCAGCTTTAGAGCTCTAAGAATTCCCGATCCAGCCTATTGCCAAGGCCCAGAGAGGGAGGTGAAGCACCAATGGACTGTGCTTGTGAAGGTGTATACTCTGGGGTGGAACATGCACGTGGGGAATGCGAGTCTGTTAGTGGTGGGAGTAAGAATGCATCTTGGGAAGAATCCTTTCATTTATTCTGTGCAGTTTTCCCTATGACCTCAGCCTAGACTAGAATTCCTTGCCTTGGGTGGAGCTTAGTCCCAGCTCGGGAGTGACCTACTGCTGAGAGTGATGAGCAATGTGGTTTGAGGCTGGGAGGATTGAGGACGGCCTGCACGTAGTTGGTGGAATTACTACGATTTCAAAGATAAGTATCAGATTATGCTTAATATTATGTTTGCATGCCTGTGATGCTTATATGTATCATGTATTCTGTTGTGCATATGAATTATTGTTAATGCTAGGGATTATTTATGTTAGCAGTAATCTTGTGCTTACTCTAAAATAATTGTGTTTAATTTGATTTAAATACATGTTATTAATTAAGTATGAGAATGATGTTGTTCCACACAGTAGCATTTTTCTCGGCCAGTGGGATTAAGGCCGGGGGAGCATCACAACGCCAAACCCCCTAAGAAAACTGATAAAAATCTATGATGATGATGAGAGCCCAGAAGTATCCCTTGTGACCCCTGTAAATATCGAAGAGGAAAAGGAACTAGAGAAGACATCTTCCCCTGTTCCCAACGCTAAAATTCAAGGGCTTCCATAGAACGAACAAGAAGTCAAGAGTGTTCTAGACACTGAGCTACCCAATGCACCAGAAACCTAAGTGGACAGTATAAAGGACGAGCTAGGGTCGGAAAAACCAAAGGAAGGAGCTCCACAACATGAAATCAACGTCTCAATGATTGATGATCAAGTAAGTACCGAGCCTACCCCTGATGCCTCAATTCCAATTAGTACTCAAACCCTATATGAGCAACAGACAGAAGCTGGGTCTTCAGAACACAGGGAAGAAGTTAGAGAATACAACCCTGAACAAGTATATACCATTGGGAGTCTGGGGAATATACTCACCTGGGGAGATCAACAAATCCCTGAACCCATGGACAAAGTAGCTGACATACATGCCATCGCTTATGACCGGAAAAGGAATGCTATTCTCTATACAACCACCAAGAAGAGGAGGATCACTTTAGATCGCTTCATCCTCATAACTACAGAAGAAAACTTGATGAACACAGAGCATGCTAAAACTTCTGAACTTATCGGCGCAGTGATGGAAATCACAGATGCCACCCTGGACAGAGATAAAATGGATGAAGAGGAGATGGATGCTACTTTAAATGAATTGGAACATTTGCGCCACTTGGAAAAATATTACCAGGACACCACACAGGACCTATTAGCAGAGGTTGATGGCTGTTGCAAAAAACTCTCAATTTTGGTTTTGTTAAGAACTATTTCGGAGTTGCCTTTAATTGAGAAGTCATTTTGGGACTAGAGACAAGTTTTTGTTTTCATCAAATGTGTGTATGATTGGACGTGGAGAAGAATTATTTCTTATTTTGTGTCATGAGTGGATGCAGTAACGAGTAAGAGCTATTAAATCGGTTGATAATTTATCTGCTTCAATGTTTTACAGTTCTTGTCTTAAATGATGAAAATAAATCGTTGTGTTATTATGTGATTGATGATTAGAGTTGAGTGAATTATTTTACTTGCCATTGTTTATCACATGCGTGTTTTCTTTTGATAATTTGTATCTCAGTTAGTAATTGGAATATGCACACGGTTAACGTATTAGTACTAGGCCTATGGTAGACGATCATTGTCTGCATGCTAGAGTGAAAGGGTTATCCCAAGCTCAGCCTCTTCTCCAGTAGTTAAGTTTGTTCCCATTTTGTCACTTAGTTGGTTTATAACGACTTTATCTTATATAAGTCCTACCTAATAGAAAACATAAAAAAGAGAATGTCCGAACTGGGGGAGAAACCCTTCACAAGAAAACGTAAAGCCCATCGATTATTTTGGCCCTATTGCAAAATCTGGAAAACCATTCCACTATTAAACACTGCAGAGTCTAATTGGGCCTCAGTGGCAGGTTTGGTTCTTGTTGTTGAGTTAAAGGGATTTAGGAGCCCTCAATAGATTCCAATGATTCAGGTAGAGTATTTTCCGGAGGCCATGCAACGACAAGTGCTTGGTGTGCCCAGAGCTTGGGTACGACTCTTTGGACGTATCACAAACACAGTAGTTTGTTATCATGACACACATCTAGCACCACATGCATAGATGTCATGGATTTTGTATTTATCGGCTGAATATGTGTATTGAGGGTGTTGGCCCCAATTTTGTACTATAAACATCATATTTTTTGAAATATATATAAAACAAGGTTCTTATATTTTTTGAAATATATATAAAACAAGGTTCTTATATTTTTTGAAATATATATATAAAACAAGGTTCTTCGGCTTTACTTATATTACAATGTGTACATTGATGAGATTGTTTTATTTTCTTTAGTTGTGTGACAAATGCCAATCGAAAATGAAATTAGCATAAGCATCAGATACATAATTAGAACTCCTAGGTATGTGATGATAAGTAATAAAATCAAATTGTCACTCTAAAAGGCATACCTGTAGGAATCATTGGAGTAATGTAGGATCGCGCACACGGTAACTACCGTTCAATTGACATACTACTAACTGGGAATCCAGGAGAACCTCCAAAGAGAAAATACCATGTAAAATAACATTGCACAAAAGTTCTACAACGATACTATATTCGGCCACATTATTCATGGATGGCCTTAGTCATACACCACCTGGAGACACCAGTAGACCCTTGGGTGAGTAAACCACCCAAGCGACGGAAGCCAAGTTCTATGTATTACAACTGACTTTGTCTGTGAATCCTAAGTAGACCGAAGACTTTGTTGACATCTTCCAACCAAGGGAAAACACGATAAGCAAGCCGAATAAAAAAAGTAAAGGGAAAATATATATAAACTAAATTACATTAGTATACAAGGAGTTACGCCCAAGCTTGGGGCTCAAGTGTAATATCGTTTCAAGTAGAGCCCATTTCTGGGCTCGGCCAACATATTCCCTTCATAATCTTCTAACTCATAGGATCCTTTTTCTAAGACATGTCACATGATATAGGGACCATGCCACATGGGTTTGAACTTGCCTGCCCCAAGCGGTTCTTTGGCTTGATCATATAAAAGGACCAAGTCACTCTCATCATATGACTGAGGATAAACAGACTTATCATATTGGACCTTGACACGTCTTTTATTCGCTTTGATAGTTGTAGAGGCATCTCGATGCTGCTTTTCAAGGATATCTAGGTGTACGAGGCATCGCTCGATATTAGAAGTGTCAAGGAGGAGCGTGACTGCCAATATAAGATAAGGGATTTCACATTTAATAGGTAATATCGACTCCACATCGTGTACTAACTGGAAAGGAGAATCAAAAAATCCAGTGGAAGTATTGACCGAGGTTTGGTATGCCCAGAAGGCAGTATATAGCATAATATGCCAGCCAGATTTACTCTGGCTGACAATTTTCTGTAAAATGGTCTTGCGAGACTTGTTGACAGCCTCTACTTGTCCATTTTACTGGGGGTGGTAAGGGGAAGAATGACCATGTTTAAACCCTATCTTGGATGTTATTTCTTCCATCATTTCATTCTGAAAGTGAATGTCATGATCAGTGACAATCTCACTCAGGATACCAAATATGGCGATAATTTGATTGAATACGAAGAAGGAGACAATTTTCCCATCGTATTTAGCTGTAGGCATGGCCTCGACCCACTTAGTAAAGTAGTCTACAACCATGATAATGTGTTGATGCCCCCTAGCCAAGGTTGGGTTGCAATCCACAAAGTCCACCCCCCACTTGGTGAACGGACCGACGGTAATGACTGGATGGAGAGGGGATGGATGCGAGCACATTTTCCCAGTGAACACCTAGCAGGGGTGACACTTAATCTCTTCAACACAATATTTAAAGATAGATGGCCAGAAATAACTGGTTCGCAAAATTTTCTGGGCTGTCGCAAGCCCGAATAAATGACCACCACAAGTCCGACTATGACAATCATTTAGAACTAACTTGGCTTCTTCGTGAGTTTAAAAACAATGCAGGATATTTTCTATTCCTCGGTGATACAAAGTGTCACCGACGATAATGTAATTCTTAGCTTGGTATCGTACATGCCATTGGTCATCTCGCAAGAGATGCCGAGGGAACTTATAAGTTTGAAGATAGAGAATAATGTCTCCATACCAGGGGTCAGACGACGAGACAAGAAAAATGTGTTCATCTACAAAAGAATCAATATGAATAACATCCTTGTCCAATCGTGGGAAGTCAGATATTAACTTTGCGAAGATTAGTGATTTCTTGGATTTCACAGAAACGAAATCGAGATCAAATTCTTGTAAAATGACAATCCACTTATTGTACTTCCCCCCTATGATATGCCTGATAAGGACGTATTGAAATGGATTGACATCGGCAACCACAGTAGTCTTGCAAAGAAATATATAATGGCGTAATCGTTGGACTGCGTGAATGACAACCAAAGCTAGATTTTCAATGTGAGAATATCTGAGCTATGGACCGACTAAACTTTGACTAAGATAGTAGATGACGTGCTCGCAAAGTCATCATCCTCCTGAACCAAAACTATACCAATCGTCTCTTTGGACACGATGACATAAATCAGACAACATGAAGTTTTTCATTCTTACCTTCATAGAGCATAGCCTCCTCCATTGAACAGTGGTGCTTTGTTGTTAGACATTCCCTCTTGTTGATCCATCTTTAGGATCTACCTTTTAGTTGTTAGACTGTGTTGTAGGCACTCGCTCTGATACCAATTGTTGGAATATTGAGGGGAGGGGGGGAGGGGGGCACGGGGGGGAGTGTTGAATCAGTATTACCCTTTTTAACAATTAGCAGTTACTTTTTATATTTATTGATTACCACAATGAATCAACAATGAATTGTATGCAAAATAAATTATATAAATATATTTAACATCAATTACAAGGTTTATAAAGAATAGTGAAGGACACCAATCCTCTTTAGAGCATCAACTCTAGGAGACACCAATCCCCTTCTTCATGGCACCAACCCTAGGAAGCACCAACTCCTTTTTATTTAGGGCACCAACCCTAGGAAGCACCAACTCCCTTGTATTTAGGGCACCAACCCTAGGAAGCTCCAACTCCTTTATCTTTTATAATTTTCTTAGTAAGGATATGAATCCTTCCACCCTCACTGCATAAGTATTTTCATCTTTCCTTCTTGGAATCTGCTTCCACTTTGGTCTTCTGATCTGGACTGCAGAGACACTTTCTTCTCACCACTCTTTCTCATTTATATACTCTTTCAACCGGTGTGAGCTATGAAACATTGTGTCCCTTTGTTTGGACCATCACACCTCTTCATTTTAACATTAACAATATTCACTATTATTATTCAAACATTAATGTTAACTCTTTTTAACTTAGTGAGAGTGCTTTTCATCAATCGATCACAGGTATGGATCGATTTCTTTTTAAATCAATTCCATATCTCTACAAATATTGCAGAAACCGAGTTATGCAGAGGTGCTTCCTTAAAACCATTTACATATGACCATAAGTGCAAGACCACGGGATTATTAATTTAAGCATTGCCTCTTCTTTCACCCTTTGTTTCTTTATTCCATACGGCCTCAAGTGGTGACTAGGCGCTAAGCCAAGCGAGTGTTTGATCACTTATCAAAATCAATGATCGTGCTTTAATGTCACAATGAGATGGAAGTTTCTCATTTACTTCGGGACTTCGGCTATTCATGGCTCTCGAATTATGGAGTAGCAATTCCTCTGAAGTGATTACCTACCGAATAATTCATACAGCAGTGGTGACCACTTGTTGTCAGTTAACACTTCCACTTACGCTATCCTTCCAATGTACTTGATCAATGATTGAGAATGCTCCCAAATTAGATCGACGGTACACTTTAACTTCGGCCTCTGGCACTTCGAGTAATTTCTCCTTCATTGTATTTTTAATCTTTTGGATTTCATTTCGCCGAAGTAGATCGAACGATTGGATGTTATTTGCACGATGAACAGTTTTTGTTCATTTCAGAACTTCAGGACTTTGGGTATTTTCTGGTGGTGAAACTCCCAGAGTGACGTAACTTGCTGACATCACTTGTTGACATGGCACTGACTGAGTGGTTGCCACATGTCACTTAGATTTGTGACTCACACATACCTAAAATTCCAACTGTACTTTGACACATGTCTTCATATGATTACACCATGTGTCCTTGCTGACATAGATCTACTCATGTGGCACATGTTCTTCTCCTGGATCTAACGGTCATAATACTTCCTGAAGTGTTCCTCGGATCGGACGACTCATGTCCACTTTGGGACTTCGGCCTTCGGGACTTCAAGTAATTTGATTTCTCCACTTCCCAATTCTCCCGAAGTGAGATTCCCTAAAGTGTAAACCTCAAGTAACTTGACTTCATATAATGGTCATTCTTTAATCCGAAAAGGCTTAACATGATCCAATGACTTTCGAGAATTCGACTATTCAGGATCTTGGGCCTTTGGCCTTGCTTTTCCTATCCTTCTACTTTTCTGGATCTGACGGTCAGGATATGTCCCAAAGTGTTTCCTTAGATCGAATGGTCTTCATTTACTTCGGGACTTCAAGGCTTTGACCTTCATCTTTCTTACTCTATCCTTCCACTCAAATTGATCCAACGGTCGATGTGGATTGCGGAATTGTAACTTGTGCGTGGTTTAGTCTGTCACCCAAACTCTGAAATTTGAAGTTGTTTGATTGTTGGTGGATCAACCACAGTCATCGATCTTTGATTCGATGAGATCTGGTGATCTAGACTAATTGCAAGATTAGAAATAATGTGTAGTTTAATTCTCCCTTCGCGCTATGCAATCAATCCATGCCCTTGATTTGGCGCTTGCGTATCCAACGGTCCCGGTTTGTCCTATGGGGATTTCGATTCCGATCATGTTTCTGCAATGTGCTTTTCCTTCTGAGCTTCATGTGCATCATCATCTATTGACATCAATGACAATAAATCAATGATAGTATGTCCAAAAAATGTTACTATTTTTTTTTATATATCCTTCTATCTTGAGGGTTTTTGGAACACTAATGCCAACCAATGCATGGCATGATATCATTGGAGTAATCTTTTCTAGATCTAGATCTTGTGATGATTCCAATTATTGATATTCTTCCTCTTCATAGTCTATGTAGAATAGTTTATTCTCACCACATTTATGCCCCTTACTGTACGTATTGTCACAATTGAAACATAATGCCTTTACTCATATTTTATCCATTTGTTGAGGTGTCAACCTTATCGGTTGAGTGAGGTTAGGAGAGGGATCATGAAAGACATGAAATTTTGAAATTCTAACATCTTATTTTCCATATGCTCTTGATTTTCATCCATCTTATTTTCCACCTCTTTCCTATTTTCATCCATATTATTTTCCACTTCATCCATCTTCTTTTCCACCTTTCCACTCTGGTGAAAATTTTCTTTTGTTTCTTCTTGAGTCATGGTTGAACTCTCTGGATATTTATTTGGTGAAGTAATTGGAGGAACCTTTGGAGCCATGTGAGAAAATAATAATTCTCCTCTTTTTCCTCTTTTGAATCACCAAAAATAGATCTTCCATTTAAAAGTTATGCCAGTTGCAAGTTGTGTAGTTTTCAAACCCTAATTTGGAGTATGTTTGGATGTCTGACCTTTGTCTTGATATATATATGAACTTTGAACCCTTATGAGTATGAAATTTTGGCCTAGAGTACTCTGATATGACTTCTTAAACTCCTAAAAATTTCACAGTTTAAACCTTCATTGATAAAACGTTATAGCAAAAATGCCAAAATGTCTTACTTAACACTAATTTCAAGATTAGTAAAAAACCCCAACTTCCATGAGATATATATCACAACTTACAATGATTCAAAATCTAAAAAAAAATCGACATGTATTTAAATATGTTTTCTTAGGATTCTGAAAATTTTAGAGTCTAAAACTTTACAAAATATTTTTTATAGTGAAAATAAAAAGATGACTCGTTTGAGACTAATTTCAGGACTAGTCGCAAACCCTAACTTCCAAAGAATATATCTCGAGAAATATAATGGCCCAGAACTTAAAATTTGGTCAAGATTTAATTTTTTATCTCTTCTTAGTCGTCACAAAATTTCATTATCTGAAACCTCTTAGAAAAAATGTTATAGTGAAAATTACAAGATGACTTGTTTGAAATTGATTTCATGATGAGTCAAAAACTCATTCTTCCATAGGATATATCTCCCAAAGTATAACGAACGAGAACTTGAAAATTTTACCAGATGTACAGTGATATATCTCTTGAATAGACTCCAAATTTTGATGTCTGAAGTGTTCCAAAAAAAAGTTATAGAAAAAATGCCAATATGACTTGTTTGAAGCAGCAAAACCCTAGGATCGATGCTTTTAAACCAAATGTTATGAACCAATTTTTTGAGAATGAAAAAAAGTCAATGAATAACAATCCACTTCGAGGGAGAAACCTACTTTTATAATATATTCAATGTAAAAGATGAGATAAGATGATTCTAAGGCTAACTCTCCTTGGTATATATATAGGAGACATAGGGTACAATTATAATGAAAGAGTACAATGAAGGGTTCTATCCAACCTACTAATATAACACATGAAATGTAATAATTAAATATCCAGGGCTTGATAAGCGGTTTTAAACTTAACATGGGGCTTTGTCTATGGCTTAACAAATTGGCACTTTGTATTGAATTGTGTAAAGATAGGAGGGCTAGCTATCAGGGACCCAATCCTAATGAATAAATCTCTAGGTGCAAAAAATGATTGGAACCTTGCCTCAATGGTGGATTAGTGGTGGAAATCAATAATTATATCAAGATATTTCTATGACAATGACCAAAAAAAGGTGCCTCAATTATCTTGTACATGTATAATCAATCTCTCCAATTTGGCGCACCATCATATCATTTGTTTCCTTAATAGTTTTTCATCTCTCATGGAAGCTAGGTAATGAATATGAAATATATATTATGCATTATTCTATCAATGTATATTCCAATTTGTAGTCCTTGTAATAAACCAAAACTCTCCTACAAGAGTTTGGAATCTCATTATTAACAGATCTGCTAATTTGGAAAGTGTACAAGGATGGAAATTTCAAAGAATGTTAGATATAGGGATTGATGGGTGCCTAAATTGGCATGTTTTTAGCACCCGTTTAGTACCTTTTTCCTTACCATTTTTCCATTGTTCATCCTCTCTTGATACCTTCCTCATCCAGTTTATCTCACTTTTCACCGAGGTATGAATCTTCCCTCATATGCTACTTTTATGCCATTCTTACATATTTCTTAAGGAAATTATTACCTTCTCGCACTAACATTTCTATACAAGAGCAATTACAGTGGCTGCATCTCCTATAGGAGTTGCAACTCCTCTACCCGTGTTGCAACTTTGAGCACGATACAATTGTTGCAATTCCAAACACAACCCATGTTGCTACAATTCCGAGACAAATCTTGCCAACACATCAGTCATCACTATAGTTGTCGATCAAATATCGCTCCTCACATGGAAAGGTGACAAAGGGCAAGTGGAAAACCAAAAGAAGAAACAATTCACCTACCAACCATCACTTGAATGATATGAGTCAACTCATGCCCGCTCTTTTCTAAAAATTAATGATATCGATGTAAACATATGAATAACTTGATTCTCATGGTTGTCCATATGTTCCCTTGTTTTATTCAGGCATCAAATGTATTGTATAAAAACTCCAACTTTCCTTGAAACAATATTACTAACTTAACGAGAACTGTGACCTCAAAATAAGAACTCTAGCCCAAAAAACTCATATTTTTGCATAAAAAACATGAAAAACAACCCCAAATCAAAAAGTGATGCTACTGGTAGCACCATTTTTTCAAACGGGGTCAAAATTACAACATTTTTCAAGCATGACCTTCAAAACTCATACAATAGCTTAGAAAAACCTTAAAATTAACACCTAAATAAAAAAGTGGCGATAACTAAAGAAAAACATTTTTTTCTAAATGTTAAAATTATGGCCCATTTCAACCTAATTGAAACCGTGGTTTTGACAATAGATCCCTATGCAAAAAAAAGAAACCTAAAATTGGATACAAAATTGTCACTTAAAAAATTATTTGCTAACATTTTTTTTTCTTCTTAAATTTACATTGAAAAATAAATAAATAAAAAGGAAAAAATCTTTGAAATTTTTTTTTTTAAATGAAGCAAAAAATACATTC
>JZKD02S1665191.1:75209-86419 GCA_000966675.3 Picea glauca
ATCCGTGTCCAAGGCGGCTTCTGTATACAACAGCGGTTCTTTTTCTTCCACGCGGGCTCTCATATACCAGGATACCTTGATATATCAAATGGCAGCGCCCAGGCCTCTCTTTTAACTGCCCACACTCAAATCATAATATTCAGTGAATTCAATGAAATATGAACAGACATACCATGCAATACACAATTAGATAATCATACGATTTGATTCAATTTTTTGGTAGCTTCTCCATCTCCATTTTCGTCACAGCAGTCCACACGCACCACGCAACAGCTCTCTTTTCGGATATCATATAGTGCAGCGAACTCGTCAAAATAATATGTAACAGGCGGCAGCTCTATTAGCTTAGGCTCTTAATCAGCAATAAATCGACCATACACAGCAGCAGCAAATGAAATATGATTTTTTCTTGAATATATGCAGCGCTAGATTCCAAAAGGCAGCATCCCACGACTTGGGATTGATGGGGAAATTGTTGTGCTACAACAGCCACTGGATATGATGATCATTGAATTCCTTTAACATCTCCTTGCGCCTCCTTTGATACTCTCCTCGGCCCCCAAATCATTGACACGTCCAGCAATTAAAGAATCCGTCCCAACTCAACAAACTCGGCCCCTCCAACAATTGTTAACACACAGAAATGAAAGGAATCGRCCATCTAAGCTCTCACATCTTCCTGGCCTTCCCGTGAGGAAATCAGGCCAGCACTACCAGCTCTGATACCAATTGAAGAAATTAAACACAACAATAACAATTGACAAAATAGAGACAATAACAGCAACATGGCGGAAAAGGCATAATAGCCAACACACGTTTATTCACTCTAATGTTACATATTTATAGTACAATGGGTGATGCCACCTCATAGAGAGATTTGCTCTAGATCCTAAAATCATGCATTATGACTAGGGTAGGCAATCTTAACTAACTCATTAGTCATCACTTGAGGATATATTACTAATATCCTAAATGAATAATACAAATATATGGTGACAATTTAGACTTAGTGATTGGTAAAGGTAAGCCATAGGCTAACAGGGCATGTGTAAAACGAGCACTTCGAAAGTTTCAGATGAACCCTCATGCCAATCGATTTGAATCCACTGATAAAGTTGTTGAATGGTACAAAATGAAAATAAGACATGAAAATAATATGTCAAGAGATGTACACAGGTGTGTACATATATACATGGTACACATGTACACAAGATATTTTTATTTGCATGTTCAAATTTATATGATATTCAATCATTTTCTTGGTAGATTTCAAGTTAACAAGTTCTTGTCTTGTGCAAGTTTTTTTGGTATGTTGGAATCCAAGATGTAAATAGATCAATCCCATATGAATCTATTACAATACATGGGACACGAAAAGTCCATTCAGTTAAAACAAAATGCTATCAAAAAGTGTTTTCATTTGATAGAAGAAATAAAACTTGTTTTTGTTCAGTTTGCATAGAGGACACGGAATTCATAGAGATTTGTGAAAACAAAAATGTGAAATATGTTAAAGCTTGGAGACATGTTGAACTTAATATAAAATGGAAAATTCCACTTGCAAGCTCAAAGGAAATGGAATCAAATGAAACTATAGTGTTAGTTGATGGCGATAGAGTTTATGATCTCGTTAGAGAAGGTGATTGTAATGTTTAAATATTTAAACAAATTGTAGATGTACTTGTGTCATAATCTAACACGAACTACTTATTGGAACATATCGAATTATTTGTAGGAGATGTCTTTGTCGTGATTTCACTTGCAGACAACATTGAAAATGCGAAATATTATTTTATGCGATGCATGGAACAAAAGATGACGTTATTAGAAAATTTTGATGATAAGGGTTTTATATATGAAAGAGGATCCATCGTATTGAAAGGATATTTTTTTCAAGAAACCCATCAAACCGATACTCATGTTCACTTTCAAGAATACCAATCGGATGTCATAAGTTGTCAATATAGTCATTTGGTATGTGAAGCACGCATAAAGTTAATAGAAGTTCAATCAAGAAAAAAAACAAAAGTTAGAAAATGGAAAATGTCCAAAGTCAATCATGAACGAATAATTGAAGATGGCATACCATTCTGATTTCTTTAAACAAGTGACATTTACATTCCAGAATTTTATATTTTGCATTGAAAGTATGCGTATTTATGAATATCTAGGATTCTAGAATCATTTGGTTTAGTTTACTTTCATGATCCATTCAAATAAGGAAAGTTATATTTTTAATGAATTATAAAGTTTACCGAGCCTTATTTACAATTTGAGGGAAGAACCTATAGATTGTATAGGAAACCTAAAATGACCTATACTTTGGGTGATTATACTAACCCTACAAAGTATTCATCATATACAAAAATCCTTTAATGCATAACCAATTTATTACATAAAGGATTTCCGTTCATTATTTCCAATGATTGAAATGCTTTTTCATACGAAGAGGATAACTTCGTATCAAAACTAGAACCCATTTCCATGTCATTATAAGGAACTATTGATGGCTTAGGAAAAATTTCACTAAATGTAGTACCATTCATAAAATCATCCCCCTCTCTATTAATATCTCTATGAATAATATCATTCTACAAATAAAAAATAATACCATTTACTAAGGCTTGGTTTGTTGCATTTAGATTTTCATTTTTTTAATTGAATTTGGAGTATATTGAGAATTCAAGGTAGTGTATGATTAACATCCTAATTAAAAAAATTTAAGACATTTTAAAAAATATCAATTTTAACTATGAAATTGTGAATTTTGATTCCAAAAGTATTGATATATTAAATTGCTTTGTAATGTGCATTTAGATTTCAATATCTTGAAGAAAATCAAACAAAATTGAAATTATAAGCTACTTGACAAATGCGTATGATGTTACCTATGTTGGATTATTGAGAGGGGGGGTGAATCAATAATAGCGAAATTTAATCATTTTTAACCATATAATGCAAGTGTTATATCAGTGTAGAATTATTATCCAATAATTGCAGAGTAAATAAACAATGAAAAAATGAGTAATCACACACACACAGTACACCAGTGTTTTTATGTGGAAACTTAAAGCGAGAGAAAACCACGGAATGATTTTTCTTATATGTCTTGAAGAATTACATTCATTGGAAGCACCAAATTCCTTTGTTTTCCAGCTGCAAGTGGAAGGAGGCTCCAACCCCCTAGTTTATCAAGCTACAACCTGAGGGAAGCTCCAACTCCCCAATTCTCTAGCTACAACCAGAAGGAGGCTACAACCCCCTAAGTTCTTCGGATAAAACCAGAAGGTGGCTACAACCACCTGTCCTTGCTCTGTCGAACCGCCCTGAAATATAAATGCCAAATGTAGACAACCTGTCATTGTCATTGACTGAACCACTTCCACTGTCAACCTGTAACAATAACCTTTAACAACCTGTACCAATCAACCTGCACCAAACAACCTGTACCAATAACCTGAACCAACATGTACCATGCATCAACCATGCATCAACCATGCATCAACCTTGACTCATCAAGATGTACCAACATCATCAACTATAAACCTCATGTATGTGCCAACTCATCAACTATACACCTCGTGTATGTGCCAACTCATCAACTACTTGTCTCAACCATGTACCTCAACCATATACCAAAGACATACACCAATATAACCATCAAAAGTTATTTAATAATTCATCATTGTATCCCTAAACCAAATACCATAAACCCTTACAGCAAACCATGTGCCACAACCTCATTGTTATGTAGCCTCAAGCTAAACCAACGACTTCAACAACACATCACAACCAAAATACCAATAGCCATATGCCAAATATCAACAACGAAATACCAATTGTATCCCTCAACAAATCTGATATATGCAGCAATATTGAACATCCAATACCATCTCAAGAGATAAACCCTAGCTCACAAAACATACCTCAAAAAAGATGTTCCATATATCTCATAAATAGACCCCAACCATGTTGTCGCGATTTTTCTGCCACACTTTTTCTGCCACGATTTTTCTGTCGTGATTTTTCTGCCAACTTCTTGATTTTTCTGTCGCACTTTTTCTGCCACGATTTTTCTGCTGTGATTTTTCTGTCGCACTTTTTCTTCCGCACTTTTTCTGCCACAGTTTTCCTACTGCACTTTTTCTGTCGCACTTTTCCTACCACACTTTTCCTACCGCACTTTTCTCTTCAATAATACCTGCCCAAATAACCTTTCACAAAATAGATATTTAATAATATTCAATAGGTTCAAGTGTGAATAAATTAAAGAGCCTTGCCTCTTACTTATACTTTCATGTAGCATCCCACTTTCCTTATTTTAGGGATTTCTCCATTAACTTTATTATTTAAATAATTTCTTTTGCAAACACTTTGACTACTTTGACCTTTTAGGGCTTCTAGATGACTCATGAGGGTTCTCCAAATTCACATGGCCATAACTCTCTAACCGTGAGGAGTTATGTGACGTTCCACATACCACTGGAAATGGCATGACATGTACTATCCATATAGAATAGTCTTACATGCAAATATATCAGAAATCATACCATTATCCATCAAAAAAAATTGTGTCCATTACTCAAACCTTTGTGCTACCAGAATTCTCTACCGGACTTTCTTCAAGGGTTGACATCAATGACAATCAACCCAATTAATCAACAATCTCCCCCTTTGGCATTGATGGAAACACTCTAATGCAATACTAAATTCATATCACTCATGCTCCCCCTGTGACCATCGTTCCCCCTGGAACCATGCCTCTGTGTTCTACATCTGGTAAATCTCTCCCCCTTTGTCATCAATGGAAAAGGTATATTTCCATCTAGGGTTGATCCCCCTAACTGAATTGTCCTTGGGGATACTCCCCCTGAATGAACTCTTCCTGAAACTGATCTCCCAACCTGGACTGTCCTCTTTATGGTGCTTCCTCGTGTAAATCTAAGACATATAAGATAAGCATTCAAAAGAATTCATTTTGGAGTAGAAATTACTCTAAGTCTCTGGCGAAGATACTCAAAGGCTTCCCGTAGAAGCGGTTTTGTAAATATGTATGCCACTTGTTCTTTTGTGCCCACGTATTCAACTCTAATTTTCTTCTCTGTGGCCTGTTGATGACTGCAGCTATGTGAGACATTCTCCAGCTTACAAACCTGAGAGATGTTGATCATTGCAGCGATGTGAGATATTCTCCAACTTACAAACCTGAGAGAAAGCCCTTTAGAAGGGTGTGTGGTTCCTATCAGAGACAGAGATGGAACATATAGATGACCTCCTCCATACAGAGAGTTGCAAAAAACTCCAGATGATTCTCATGTATAACGTAGTGAGAAAGGTGATCTACAAAGTTGGACGTGCCTGTGATTGAGCACAAGGTGAATGTGTGAAATCCCAAAGTGTTGGGTGCATCATCATGAGAACAGAAATGAAGATGATGTGTTAGCCTCCTCTTAGCAGAAGAGTTGATGAGAAACTCCAGATGACTCTCATGTGTAATGCAGCGGGAAATAAGGTCTGTTGAGTGGACGTGCATGTTGTCGAGCACAGGTGAACGTGATCCTAGTGGTTGAGCACAAGTGAAGAAGTGGTTCTTCTATGTAATGAAGTGAGCCAAAGATATGGAAATCCCTATGGATGTGCCCCTAGTGGATGAGCAAGATATGGAAATCCCTATGGATGTGCCCCTAGTGGATGAGCACTAGTGGGTGTATAAGATTCCTTGCTATATTATTCAAGAGTCAGACCTTCCTATAACCCTAATTGTAATGTAAAGGGTACAGGTCAGCCCCAACTTAATGTGACTAGTAATTAATGTAAAACATGATTAATTTGGTTAATATTAATTATATTATAAGCTAGTGAGGTTGGCCCTGTTGTGTCAATAGACACTTATGTTGACAAGCTCAGTCTATTATAAGTAAAGGTAAATTCTTCATTGAGGAATCATATCTTTCATGTGAGTTTGGAAATTTCAGCAAGTACACCTTCTTGGGAAAAGTGTGCACCTCTCTTGTGTGCTAGTCTTCTAGGGTTTGAGCACCCTATTGTGTGCTAGGTTTTCTTGGTGGTGAAGGTATTTATCTTGAAGAATATAACAAAGGATTTGGATGAGTTTTCTTCCCTTGTTGAGAAGGGTTTCCCAGGATACTTCTTGTGTTCTTGCGCATGGTGCTTCTTCTTGTGATCTTGGTTATTGCAACATTAATGGTTATGGTTAAATGTTAAAAATGAAATGAAATTCATGATTAACATTGATTATTAAAAAATCAACATGGTATCATAGCATAGGTCATGAAAGAACCCATAGCATAAGAATCTACCAAGTCTCCTCTCACTTTTGCAGAACTGTACAACCCTCCTAGGGTTTCCAAAAAAAATCATATGACCCTTCTTTCTGTGGTGTTCTAGCCCTTAATTCTTGGACATTGGGGATTTTTGGAATATAAGATTACGACCTCCACCAGTGCATCTCCAGAAGATCTTAAAATCAAATTCTGAAGATCTTGAGTTTTTGGCCCTAGGGTTTCTAAGGTGCCGAATTTTCCTGCAGAATCATGATCTTAGATTTATGGAACTTCTTGAAGAAAAAATTTTCTTAAATCAGCAAGTATCTATATGGCCTTATAAAGTTGATTGTTGGCATTCATAATTCCAACATAATCCAAGGTTACTAATTCAACCTAATCATTAAGTTTTCAAAATATAGTTGGCGAGAGTTTGAAGAAACCAAACAAATGAAGAACAAGGCCTTAGTAGAAGATAGGCTTGATGGAGCAAGCAACTTCAGCTCCTGGAAATCAAGGATTTAGGTTACCCTTGAAGAATATAACCTTTTGGATGTGTTAACTAAAACCCTACCAGACACAGCTACATATGTAGAGAAGAAGATAACAAAGGAATAAGATGTCAAAGCAAGAAAATTAATCATCTACTCAGTAAGAGATCATCTCTTACCTCGTATTGCCAACCTGAAGACAACTTATGATATGTATGAAGCATTAAAGGAAATGTTTGAAAGTGAAAACACCCTCAAAGCTCTTACCTTGAAGAGCCAACTTCAAAGTAACAATATGACAAAAGGTGACACAATTTCCATCTTCTTTATGAAGATATCATATATTAAAGAACATCTAGAAACCATTGGAGAAATCATATATGATATAGAACTTGTCTTAACCACTCTCAACAACATTCCAAAACAGTGGGATCCTTTTCTTCAGAGTATCAGTGGAAGAGAATCTCTACCAACCTTTGATTGTCTATGGACAGATTGTACTCAAGAAGAACTTAGACTTATAAGTAGAGGAGTGGAAGACTCCTCAGAAGAAAATCATGCTCTTTCACTTCATACAAAGAAAGGAGGAAAATTCAAAAGAAATTTCAAACAAACATTCAAATATGAAAAGTCTTCATCAAATCCAGGTTATCAAAGAAGAGATGTTTTAGAAATCCAGTGCTTCAGATGTGACAAATATGGACACTATGCAAGAAACTATCCAATCAGGAAGAAGGGAAGACAATATGATTCTAACATTGACATTGATCTAGATCCACCTCAAAAGAATGAAGATAAGATAGAGGAGAAGTACTTCCTCTAAAAGAATGACTACAATCGAGGTAAATCAATTGATCTCTAATTTTATAGTTGATTTCATTTTTAAATAAATGAAGGATAGTATCCCTAGTATGGGAGCCCTCAAAGACTTGGGCCATTATCACTGGTATGGGAGTCCAAACCATATTTGATTGATTATTATGCGAGACAAGCAGAGAATTTTTCCTTAAAGAAGAGATACCCATTCAACAAAACTAGAGAATCTAAGATGGATATTGGCAGTGAGACAATACCTTCTCCCCCTTCAGCAGTTCAGAGGGAGACATACATTATTCCAGTTAATCTAGTTTCTCCAGTTGATATGTTCAGAGATATTGCAATAGGGAATAAAAGTCCTACCTAGACTCACTCTGCAAGAGGTAGAGAAACATACAAACCTCTCAAGGCACATCCCAAGAAAGAAAAATATATTTTTGAGCTATCCTTCAGTCATGAGCCACTTCATCGATGTTGAGCCTCCTTGTATTAGAGAAGAAACAAGAGAACATGTATGGAAATATGCCATAACATAAGAATACCAATATATCTTAAAGAATGATGTATAAGATATTATTTAGGGACCAGAAGGGAAGTTTGTGGTATCTTCCAAGTGGATCTATAAGATCAAGCATGTAGTTGATGGAAGTGTCGAGAAATAAAATAAAAAATAAGATCTATAGCCAGAGGTTTCTCACAAACAAAGGGAGTTGTCTATGATGAGACACTTATCTAGTAAACCCAATACACTTTAATCTGTACTACCATCCATGAGTTGGAAACTATATCAGATAGATAGATTCTTGATGAGTTTGGATTGCATCAAGAGTGTTGTTGATCCAAACCTATAGTATTATAGTGTTGGTGATAAGAGCCTGATTTTGATGACTTATTTAGAAAGCCTTGTTGTTGGATACAAGTAATTTGTGACTTCTGAATTCGAGGTGAAGAATCTGAGTATGATGCACTACTTCTTGGGACAAGAAGTATGACAGAGGACCAATGAGATTTTCCGAGTCAAGGAAAATATACAGTGAAAATATTAAAGAAGTTCAGTATGACAAGAATGCAAACTCCACCGTGATGGATTTAAAGAAAAAGATGATGATTCAGACGAGATTGATCCACAACCGATTGGATCACTGATCTATCTAGTTAACACCAGACTTGATTCATGCCATGCAGTGAGTGTGCTTAGTCATTTCATGAGTCAACCGAGACAGACTCACTAGATAACAACAAAACATGTATTGAGATATATATGAGGCACAGTTGGATATGGATTGAGATATGCCTCCAGTGTAAACTTGAGTTTGCAGGATATATCGATTCAGATTGAGAAGAAAAGTACAGTGGACCGGAAGAGCACATATGCTTTTTGTCTTACCATGAATTTTTCCATGATTTCTTGATGTAGCAGGAAACAAAACTCTGTGGCCTTGAGTACCATAGAAGCGGAGTATATAGCATCAAATGAGAGAATCCATGTGACTTCACAAGCTTCTGACAGATTTACTTGACCATGATATGGATCCTAAGATGATAAGCAAGAGTTGTGTGTAAAGATCCTTGAGAACCCAGTGCTTCCTGATGTTTCGAAACATGATGAGATGAAATATACTTATATCATAGATATGATGTTGAGGAAAATCGTACACATACAGTACCTTCCTACTCATGAGAAGATTGCAGGCATCTTCACCAAACTAACTTGGTGAAGAATGCCTCCCCAGTTGAGAGGGAGTGTTGATGACTCCAGCCAAGACAAAGTTCAAAGGACATTTGTGTGAGACTTGGCATGATGAAGAATGCATCCCTAGCTTAGAGGGAGTGTTGATGATTGCATCTATGTGAGACATTATCCAACTTACAAACCTGAGAGATGTTGATCATTGCAGGGATGTGAGATGTTATCCAACTTACAAACCTGAGAGAAATCCCCTGAGAGGGGTGTGTGGTTCCTATCTAAGACAGAGCTGGAACATATAGATGACCTCCTCCATACAGAGAGTTGAGAAGAACTCCAAATGATTTTCATGTATAATGCAGTGAGAAAGGTGATCTGGAGAGTTGGACCTGCATGTGCCTGAGCATAAGGTGAACATGTGAAATCCCAAAGTGTTGGGTGCATCGTCATGAGAATAAAAATGAAGATGATGTATTATCTTCCTCTGAGCAGAAGAGTTGACGAGAAACTCCATATGTCTCTCTTATGTATTGTAGTGGGAAAGAAGATTTGTTCAGTGGATGAGCATAGGTGAACGTGATCCTAGTGGTTGAGCACTAGTGAAGAAGTGGTTCTTTTGTGCAATGCAGTGAGCCAGAGATATGGACATCCCTATGGATGTGCCCCTAGTGGATAAGAACTAGTGGGTGTATAAGATCCCTTGCTATATTGTTCAAGAGTCATACCTACTTGTAACCCTAATTGTAATGTAAAGGGTATAGGTCGGCCCCACCTTAATGTGACTGGTAATTAACGTAAAATATAATTAATCTGGTTAATATTAATTATATTATAAGCTAGTGAGGTCATCTCTTTTGTGCCAAGAGACACTTTTGTTGATATGCTTAGTCTAGTATAAGTAAAGGTAAATTCCCCATTGAGGAATCATATCTTTCATGTGATTTTGGAAATTTCAGCAAGTACACCTTCTTGGGAAAAGTTCACACCTCTTTTGGGCGCTAGTATTCTAGGGTTTGAGCACCCTCTTGTGTGCTAGGTTTTCTTGGTGGTGAAGGTCTTTCTCTTGAAGAATATAACAAAGGATTTGGTTCATTTTTCTTCCCTTGTTGAGAAGGGTTTCCCAGGATACTTCTTGTGTTCTTGTGCATGGTGCTTTTTCTTTTGATCTTGGTTGTTGCAACATTAATGGTTATGGTTAAGTGCTAAAAATGGAATGAACTTCATGCTTAACCTTTCTTATTGAAAAATCAACACAACCTATTCTCATAGAAAGTGATACTTGATTGGAATGTGCTTTGTCTTGGAGTGCATCACCAAGTTCTTTGAGATATTGATTGCACTTGTATTATCACAATATATTGGAATGGGTTCATCATACTCAACCTATATATATGTTAGAGTTTGTTTCATCCATAGAACCTGTGTACAACATGTTGTTGTTGCAATCTAGTATGTCTTGGTTGTAGATAACGATATTGATGATTGTTTCTTTCTTAGCCATGATACTAAACACTCACCCAAGTAGAACGTTGCTCCATTGGTGCTTTGTCGGTCATCAATGCAACCTGCCCAATATGCATCTGTGCAGGAAATAAGTGATAGATCCTTTCATTTTGGATATCATAATCCAAACTCTTATGTTCCTTTTGTTGGATTACTGAGAGGGGGGGTGAATCAGTAATAGAGCAATTTAATCCCTTTTTAACCATATAATTCAAGTGTTATATCAATGAAGCATTACCATCCAATAACTGCAGAGTAGATAAGCAATGAACAAATGAACAATCATACACATACACAGTACACCAATTTTTTATGTGGAAACCCAAATCAAGAGAAAACCATGGAATGTTTTTTCTTATATGTCTTGAAGAATTACATTCATTGGAAGCACCAACTTCCTTTGTTTTCCAGCTGCAACTGGAAGGAGGC
>JZKD02S1665191.1:91141-109902 GCA_000966675.3 Picea glauca
TGATAAACATGGGATCAAAAGAGAATACACAATTCCAAGGACTCCACAACAAAATGGAGTTGTTGAGAGGCAGAATAGATCAGTACAACAAATGGCAAGATCAATGATGAATGAACGGAACATACCTCAGACATATTGGGTAGAAACAATTCATACAGTCATTTATATCCTTAACAAAGCTCATCTTAGACCACACAGTGATAAGACTCCTTATGAACTATGGTTTGGAATACCTGCTTCAATCAAGCATTTTAAAGTCTTTGGGAGTAAATGTTATATCAAGAACAATGATGAAAATATTTGCAAATATGATGATAGGGATGATGAAGGTATCTTCTTGGGTTATGCTACAAACAATAAAGGGTATAGATGTTACAATAAGAGACTGCATGAAATCGTTGATTGTATAGACATAAAAGTTGATAAAGAAATCCCGGTCAGAAATGTAAGCAATGTTGAACCAAGCACAAAAGATATATTTGAAGATGAAGATGAATAGGTCCAAGGATCAAAAAGGGAAGAATCTAAATCAGATGATGATACGAATACTCAGGCTGACACAAATCAACAGAAAGAAGCAAAATCACCTCTCAGAATTGTTAGAAAGAATCACCCTGAAAATAAGATAATTGGAGATATAAATAAAGGAGTTTAGACAAGAAGGAAATTGATTAAAGACTCAGAACAATCTCATGTTGCTTTTTTATCTATGAATGAACCTAAATTTTTTGTTGAAGCCAACCAGCATGATGATTGGATTAGAGAAATGAATGAAGAGCTTGATCGGATTGAGAAGAACAATACTTGGGAGCTTGTCCCTAGAACTGAAGATAAGAATGTAATAGGTTCCAAATGGGTGTTCAAAAATAAAATGAATGAAAAAGGACAAGTTGTTAGAAATAAATCCTGATTGGTCTATAAAGGGTATGCACAAGTTGAAGGTCTTCACAACAACCGACGTGTTGGATAAAGTAGCACAACTCTGGACAAAGCTGGAAGAGGACCCACAGATTCAACAATGGGACAAGGGGGAGGAAAGGATCAATGCAACAATCCAAGAATTCAAGCAACAAAAAAAACCCATCCCAATTCCAGAATGGGTCAAGGGGACACAAGAGTTAAATAAGTTACAGGAAGAACTTATCACTGCACAAACACAAAAACATGAGCGTTAGGCTCAAATAGAACCGTTGCAGGAACAGATAGCAGCAGTATCGGAGCAGGCAAAAGAAGCCAAAACACAGTCAACACAGACTCAACTAGAATGCGCAGGACTGATAAGCGAAGAAGTAGCAACACAAACATTTGATATTATCAAGGAGAAAACAGTGCAGGCACTGACAAAAGCAACAGAATTGCAGGAAAAGTTCTAGATGATCACTAGGGAGATCGAGGAAGCACAACGCAATTAGGTGACTCGAGAGGAGTCACATGTCAGTGTTGGGGGTCTGTTGGCACCAATCCGAAGTGGAAATAAGGATGATCATGGGAAAGAAAGCGTGTAATAAACTGAAGTGACAACTGACAAAAGATCAGCATGCGCGAATGCAAGAAAGCGTGCACAGAGGAAAGCAACAACTGGAGGAAGAACAACACGCGCATGAGAGAAAAACCTAGCATAATAAGGGTTAGGGTTTTGGTAATATTCTGTAAGTGGTTGAAGAGCCCAAAATGTATAAATATAGATACAAAAGTATCATATAGGGTTGTTGATTTTAGATTAGATTTTGTGAGGATTACGATTGTTATTGAGTGATTTTTTCGAGTATTGATGTTGGCGATACGTGAAGGGTTTTGAGTTGTATGAACCGAGTGTTGTAAGCTGTTGAGCAAGAAATATATGAGGGAAGGTAGATCTAACAATTATACCACAGGCTGTAGAGCCTGGTGTGATCTAGTTTGCCTCACATAGATCTTACCCACTTTTGCAGAGAACTGTAAGCACGTGGCGCAAGGAAATCAAGAACTACCATAATAAAAGAGCCAAGAGCCAAATCTTTTTGGACTTAGCCCAGAAGGGGTGAACCACAATAATATCTGTGTAATGTATTGAATGCTTGCATATCTTTAAAGAAATATATGATTATGATTGAGGAATAACCAAATTCATTATTAGAATCTGTTTATATTTTGAGTTATACGCATGCGATTCCTAGGAACAAGTAGATTACAGTAACAGTTCATAGAACAGGGCCTTGATCAAGAAACCCTTTATCCTGTACTCTATCCTAGACTGTAAACACTTGAGTCTTATAGTCAACCATCTACAACTATCTCGGGTGAAACTGCATAGTACCTTCTTGGTGCTGCATTGCCTTCTGGTTTACCAGGAGGGCCGATAGTTAGAGGCTTTGTTGGAACCCCAAATGACATGAACCCTGGGTCAATAACTTAGATAACATGAGAAGGGAGTCGATTAAATACTAACAGAGTGGCTGATCAAGAAGTTCCCCAAATCAAATTGTGCCCACCGTCTCCATGTATACTCTTTTTTCAAGTTCCGTGAACTTGTCTTCGTCTGCTATGTCATGGTTCGAGTATTTGAGCTTCCCGACGTGACCCAGTAGCTCTGGTCCTACCTGTTACCCATCTAGTATGCGTGGTAGAATTATTTCTGCTACCGGTTTCTTGCGAGGTGATCTGGGTATATGTATCTTGTCTTTCCTTGATGGCAGTGGCTCATTCGAAGTTCCAATGATTTCTGTTTGTTCTTAAGTCTGCCATTCTGGTTGACCTGTGATATCCTCGACCGCTCCCTCTAGTGGGTGGTCTGATATGGTCATTTGAGACTCATTTGGCTCGATTGCTGCATCCCTATTTGGCTTCGTTCCATTGTCTTTTGGAACTGATCTGGTGTTTTTTGGTTGTACCTCCAAGGTTTTTGCTTCCTGGTTCTGCGGCTCCTGTACTTCTACCGGTATGTTTGTATTCATGCCCTCCAGTGCTGGCTGTTGGATTTCTTCCAGTATGGGTGTCGAGTGAACCAATGTTGTTCCTGGGGATGGTATTTCATCGATGTTGATGATATCTGGTAGTTGTTGTTCACCTTCTTCCGCCTGTCCTCGTGACCTAGTTTGAACTTTGGTTTTTCTGGCAGTTTGGCTCACTTCTGCTTTCTTGGGCAGTGCCATGGTGATGAATGTCGACTGTTTGTTGGGTTCGAATGGTCTCTGTAACCTCTGTGAGCTCACTCTATTCTTTTCATCCTCTATTGCTCTCTGTTTTCTCTTCTTTCACGAATAAACTATTTTCTTCCACGTCCGTGTGTTGTATGGGTTTTCCATGAAGCTTATAGATGGCACTTCCTTCATTATGGGTTTTAATACACCTTAAATATGGGTTCAATGCATCTCTGATGGGTTCATACTTTCCATTACTCTGCCTTTTCATCTTCAGTTGGTGCATTTAGTGTGGCGTCCCATCAATCCTTGTTGTCCTTTAATTTCGCCTAGTGCTGTCATGTCGTCCTACTTTTTCCAACTTTGCTTTTCCTGCTTGTTTCCCTTTGTATGTGATCGTTGTCCTTCTCCTCACCAAGTTTTTGTTCCTTTGTGTGCTTGATCTTTCTTTCTCTAGTGTGATGTATCCTTTTTGTTTCTTTCCTTTTTTTTTTTTACGGCATGGTGGCTGGTCAACTGTCCTTGTAGAGTTTCAGTCGGCTCCCATTAATCATCCCTCTAAGTTTTTCACTTGATAAGTCTCTTAACTGTACAACTCCTCCATCTGTAACATATTTTACTACATATGGTCCTAACCAATTCATTATGAGCTTTCCCGGGTGCTGAAACGATTTAATGTCATACATTAGTACTAGGTCTCCTTCCTTGAATGTCTTCTTCTTGATGTGTCGATCGGGCCAAGGTTTATCTCTTGCTTTTTGAACTTGTTGGTGGAATCCTGCTAAGATCTGGTCTTCCTCCATGTTCATTAACTGGTTCAGTCTCTCCTGTACTATGCCACATTCTATCATTTGTGTAATTGCTGCTACGCGCAAGCTTGGTAGTAGAAATTATAATGGTACCATTTCTTCTTGGCCATAAACCAGTCTAAATGGTGTGTGCCCTGTTAATTTTTTGCACGTAGTCCTGTAGGCCCATAATACTGCTGGTGCTTTGAGATCCTAGTCATCCATGTTGACATTATAGATCTTTGTCAGTGCATTCTCTAAGATTTTGATAAATGATTCCATAGTACCGTTTGCCTGTGTGTGATATGGTGTGCTCTTCTTATGATGGATTTCAAACTCTTCATTCATAGCGCTGATGGTGATGTTTATGAAGTGCGTGCCTTGGTTGCTCATTAAAATTCTTGGACACCCAAATCTAGTGATTACTTGTTTGAATAAAAATTGCACTGCAATCCTTCACTGGTGCGACTTTCACCCATCTTGTTAGGTATTACGTCACAGTGATAATGTACCTTGCTCCTGTTCTTTTTGCTGGTGGGTTGATTGGTCCCACAAAATATGTTGCCCATTTATCAAATTCTTGGAGTGTTACTTGTGGTTGTAATGGCATCTCGTCCCTTCTATTGGGTTTGCCTACCCTTTGAAATGCATCACATTTTTGACAGTACTCCTTTGAGTCTTTGTGAATTGTTAGCCACCGTAGTCCTACACACAATACTTTCTGCGCGGTAGCTTTGCCTCCATAATTCCCTCCTGCTATTCCTTCATGGGATTCTACTAAAACTCTTGGTCTTTCGTGTTCTAACACATATCTTTTCAAGATGCTATCTGCGCCCATCTTATATAGATGTCCTGCAATCAGTTGATAGTCGGAAACGCGGACTACCGGGTTTTTCTTCTGCGCAGTATTATACTCTTGCGACCCAGTACTTGTGCTCAAGTACTGGATGATATCTGCAAAGTATTCATCAACAATTTGAATTGAGAATAGATTTGCATCTAGAAAGTTGTCCTCCAAGTTTGTAGGTTCTTCTCCATTGGTGAATCTTGATAGGTGGTCAGGTCCTGCATTTAACTTTCCTGGTTTGACGATTACTTCAAAGTCAAATTCTTGGAATAGTAGTAACCATCGATAGATTCTCCCCCCCAACACTGGCTTGTTGACTACATATTTTAGGGCTGAGTGATCTGTGAACATCTTAAAGTGTTTCCCCAATAAGTAATGCCTGAACTTTTGCAGTGCATAGACCATAGCTAGGCCTTCTCTTCCTGTCATGTTATAGTTCTCTTCTGATTCAGATAGCTTTCTACTCGCAAATTCTATTGGGTGATCCAAGTCCCCCACTCATGGCTGCTCCAAGATAGCTACAAGTGCTATGGATGATGCGTCTACATGTACATGGAATGTCTTTTCCCAGTCTGGAAAAAATAATATCGATGCTGTGACCTTCTTTTCCTTTAGGGTATCCAGACCATGTTGGCACTCATCATTCCATTGAAACTCTGTATTCTTTCTTAGCAGCTTTTCCATCGGTATAGTTATTTGTGCATAACCTTTGATAAATTTCTTGTAGTAACCTGTGTGTCCCAATGTCGCTCTTAGCTGACAGACTGTTTTTGGTGGTGGTAAGTTAACAATGACTGTGATCTTTGCAGGATCTACTAATAGACCATGTTTGCATACTATATGGCCCAATAGTATCCTGAACGATGTTCCAAATATGCATTTCTTTATATTCAGTGATATCTGACACTGCTTGCATCTTTCCAACATTAGCCTTAAGACTTCTACATGATTTTTCAACAAACTATAGACTTTCCATTCATCCAGGTGTACTTCGAGAAACTGGTGGATGAATTCCTTAAATGCAACAATGACTACTCTGGAAAATATTGCTGGTGCATTCTTCAGTCCAAATGACATGACTGTGTATTGATAAGATCCCCATTCTGTTGCAAATGTGGTATTGTATTTGTCTTATTGTGCTATCTTGATCTGATGGTAGCCTGAGAATCCATCAGTGAATGAGTAGGCTTCATGTCCTTCTACGTTCTCTAACACTTTATCCTTGAAGGGTGTAGGGAATGGGTCATGTAGGCATGCATCATTCAACTTCCACAAGTCAACACATATTCTGATCCCTCCTTGTTTCTTGTCCTGTACTACCATTGGGCTTATCCATTCTAATTCTTCGACAAGTTCTATGATGCCGACTTCTAGCATCCTGTCAATGTTAGCTTTTAATTTTTGCTTATATATGGGGTTCAGTCTATATGGTCGCTGTCTGATCGATCTCGTTTCTAGTCTAAGTGGTATCTTCATCTCTCCTAGCTCTCCTGCTATACCCTTCATCTCTGTAAATGTTGTGGGGAAAAAGTCGCTGTATTTGCGCAATAGCTCAGTTATGCTTTCCACTATTTGTTCATCCTAGTAATCTCCAATGTTGGACATTTTGGGATGCTCGACTGTCCCAATGTTCACTTTCTTTACTTTAATCAGCGCGAAAATGAATTCTGACTCTATGGGTGGGCCTTCCACCTCTCTTTCTCCTTCTTCTTCTTTAATCAGAATATCACGTGGATCATCTTCATCTGATGCTTCTTCTTGCATATGATAACATGACAACAATTCCTTGACTATCTGTTTGTTTCGTTGTTGTTCTTCCATGACGATTTCAACTTTTGGCTCTTTGATGAATATTAATCCTCTGATATACTTCAACGGGGTATCTATGTTGGGGTTCTCATGCTCGAATGAGAAAATGACTATGAAATTTTGTTGCAATGTCATCTAGGTTGTAGTTCCTTTGCATTATTCCTGGTCTGTATACCGGTTTGCTGGTATTCCCTCTAGAGTATGCATAAAATAATGAGGCCATTATTGTGTCATTTCCCATAGTGTTCTACACTCTTCCAAGTGTTCCATTGGTTCTCTTTGTCCACCATACTTCTAATGTTTGTTGTTTTTTTGTTCTGCGTCGAACCTTATGTGCAATAACTGTTTGCATTGGTACCAGTCTGTGATTGTCTCTTTGTGTGCGCCCCACCATCATGTATGTGTGGCCTTGAGTGTTAGATCAAGTTCTAACAGTCTCTGGTTCTATAAGACTTCATCTTCATATTGTGCTAAGAATGTCTCCAAATCATTTATTCCATGGAAACTGGGTGGTTCTCTTATTTCTGTGCCTACCCATCTTACGACACGGTCTATTCGTGCACATCTCCTCATGTATACTTCATGTAGCCTTTGTTGCCATTTCTCTAAACCGGTGTTTGAATCTGTTGCACAGGAAGTGATGCTCCACCAACTGAGTATCCCATCTGCAGCTGGGTTTACATAATCCTCATCACGTGCAGTTGTTCTATACAACTAGCCAATTTCCTCTAGGTCCAAACAAGTAGGTTCTACGAATCTCTCTCCTTCTGATGGGTCTAATGGCGTGATGACCCTGTATTCTCTTGACTCAAATGTCATTTTTCTAGTTTTTAAGTTGATTATGTCCTGGTTGTCAAACGCCCAATCTAGACCAAGCAATGCAAGGTAAGGTGTTATGCTGTCCACTATTTCAATGAATTCAAAATCTTCTTTAGTGCGCACTCCATCTAGGTCTACTGTCACTCCTTTCAGTTTTCCTATTGGTAGGACTCTGTGTTGGTTCACCAGTTTCAATTGAACAAGTGAATATCCTAATGTGGGCTCTCCCATGCATTGCCATGTCTTATTTGGTAGTACATTAACTTTAGATCCTAGATCTAGTATAATGTCTCCCATATTGAAATCTCCAATGTTGGCATTCAATCTAAATTCCCTACTTGTTCTTCTTCTTGTGTGTAGGTGATTGACGGTTTTTGGTTCTATCTTTTATTCCATCTTGAGGCTACATTTTTCTAGTATGTTTTGCAAGATTTTCACAGATGATGGATCACTTAATACCTTTACACATGATTTTAAAAAGATTTTGATTGTACTTACTTGTCCCATGGGTTACATTTCGTTGGTATGATCCAATAGTGGAGGCATTTTGTACTCTGGTGCTTCCTCGCTTTGCTGCGCAGTTGAAGTCGACACTATGTGTTCCTTCTGAAATTCTTGTCTAGCTTCTTTAAATATCTCCTTCTCCTTTTGTGCGTCGAACTTCTTCCTTGGTTCGGTGTTCTTATTCACCCATTGGTTCTGTGCTTACGCTTTTCAAACAATGTCATCCCCTGTTTTATCTCCTCCGCGAGTAACTATATTATTGATGTTCCGTCCTTCATCCATTGCTTCAACGGAAATCCACTGAACATCATGGTTTTTCTGGTTCCTCTTTTCCTGGATCTTTACTAGTAGTGTTGGACATTCCTCTGTATCATGGTCCAATGCGCTACAGTACATACAAGTTGTTGGTGGAGTGGAAATTCCCTTGTGCAATGTCCTGGTTGTTGACAATTGTGACACACCACTGGTCCTGTACCTCATCCAAAACCTCCTCTTTCTCATCCTCCACCTCTGTATTCTGCTATATCTCCTCTCAACGCATTATACGAAAACACCTCATTATACTGCATGGTATTGTACCAAGGCTGTGTCGTGTTGTACTATAGTTGCACATTATTATATGGTTGCTGCATAGTATTATACTGCTACTGCACAGTGTTTTATGGAGATGGGACTTGATTAAAATGTGGCATTTCTTGCCCATTCATCATTTTGACCTGCACTCTCTATGCATCGAATGTCCTTTCTTGCATCAGTTCCATAGTTCTGTAGTCTTTGTCATTGTGGCCCACTGACTTGCAAAAGGTGCAATATGAGCTCTTCGGGACTGTCTGGTATTTCTGCATCATCATGTAGTGATAAGGGTCGTGATCCAATTTCTTGCAGATTTCACACCACAATCCCCCTGTTGGTAGGGGATTTGGCATTCCTGCTGCCATATACTGGACGAATGTTGGGAATTCTTTCTTGTGTTGTCCTTCCGTCCTGCATGTGGTACACCAAACGACTTCTCATTTGTCCTTGTTCTTATTCTAGTTTAGCTGAAACAATATGTTCTTCAAGTCCTCCTTCAGTTCTTCAATAGCTGGGTCCATCTGCTGATACTGATTTTCTTCTAGTTGTAAGGCTGCCTGCAGAGCTTCTGCCTGCATTTGGAACTTCTGTTGTCGCAAAGGGTATTTTAAGTGTGGTAACAATTAATTGACAAATAAGTGCCTATGCTACATCTCAGTCATGAAATACTTTAACTTTCCCTTTAGTCGCTTGAATATTTGATCAATATCCCATACAGATTCTCCTGGTTTTTGTCTTATTTCGATCATCATGTTCATGTACTGATCCTTTGAGCTCAGCTTCTGGAACTCATTTATCAGTAGCTTCTTAATGTCTTTCAGTGTCCTTGTCATCCCAGGGGCACTGTTGGCATCTAAACTCATGTACCAGTCCAGTGCGTGGTCTCTTAGTGTAATCGCTAACTGCGCAAGTTTGGTATCTTAATCAGTGATCTGTTTTGCTTCCAAGATCTTTGCACAAATGAACAAATGCTTCTCAGAGTCTTCTGTTGCTTCTCCTCAAAATTCATGTAACCTGATGGTGGGATCGTGTCCTACCATTTTGAATGCTGAAATGCTACCCCTGTGTGGTGTAGATACATGACTAGTGCTGCTTGAACTAACTCCTCCAATTGATGTTCCTTGTGTAGATGTACTTTCTGCTGTCTGACTGCTTTTGAACTTTAGTTGTCTAAACGGTGGTGTTCTCTTTGGTGTATTAGTTGCACATGGGTTTATGGGTTCTACACTAACATTAATATGGATAGGATTGCTGCCTTCTCTTCCCATTCTTGGACCTCTCGTCTTCCTCTCATACGTTGCACGTAGGATTTCCTCAATCTGCTTCACAACTCGAAGATCCTCTACCTATTCCTCATCACTCGCCAAGCCTTCCCTCATGGCTATAACTCTATTCTTGGTATTCACCTTGTATTGGTAGGGTGCTCTGCTATGCATCTTTCTAGTTGTCTCAAAAAACCAATGGATCTGGTCGTCATCCATCATGATCAGGTCCAAGGGTTCTTCCTTCTTTCCCTTATCCTTTCCTCCTTCCATTTCTCCTTTTTCTGTCAGTGCTTCCCCGCTTCCCCCATGCACGCAGGGAAATTCAGTTGTCTGATTCCATTGTCATTACACCTTTGTTATATAGCAATATCTTAATCGAAGTATAGAGTGATCGAATGTACTTTCCTCGAGGTCCTCGTAGAAAATATTGCTCTGCTGCGCTGTACAACTTCATTGTGTCTACAACAATCTCTGTGATAAAACCTACCACAATACTATCAAGCCAAAAGTCTAATGCGTGGGTGAAATTGTTGTTAGTCTGCTAAAGCTGCTCAATCTATACTGGGGTCCACTCTAGCTGTCGAATCCAGTTCGTTGCATGGTTATCCTTCAACCTTAGTATCCACTCCTATAATAGATGTGGAAAATCAGAGAAAAAGACTTCGTGTAAATCAGTAAACACGTATTTCTCAAGATATTTGCGCGGTGTTAGTCTAGGGTTTCTATTGTCTTTTTGTGAAAACTCTAGCTCCTTAGTTCTTAGACAAGTTTCAATCTTTGCTTTTGTGGGATTCCACAGCCTCTACATTCCCTCCTAATGGCTCATTGGTCTCTTCTCTAACCTTTTCTTAATTTGCTTCCTGACAGATCTTCGAGTTATCTTTTCTACTCAATCCTCTCTTATGCCTACCAATGGAAACATAACCATTTGTTGGTTACTTCTCTCCTATACTATCTGAGTTTATTGACCCAGGGTTCATGTCTGTTCGGGTTTCCAACAAAACCTCTAAAACTATCGACCCTCCTGGTAAACCAAAAGGCAATGCAACACACAAAATGCGCTGCACAGTCTCACCCGAGATAGCTTTAATGGGTGGCTGTAATACTCAGGTGTTTAGAGCCTAGGATTGAGTGGGAGATAAGCGAGCTAAATATTGAACCACTATTATGACTTGTAAATGCAACATATTGTTATTCACGATTTATGTAGTAGATCCATAAGCTTATTCCCTTAATATTGCAAAAGCACTAGACAAGCAATATCATAACTCATTCATTCAACATAATGATAAAGTATTGAGGCAATAAGATATACTTGGCAAACATTCATCACATAACACAAATGTTACCATGGTTCACCTCCTCCTAGGGCTAC
The DNA here is from genome assembly GCA_000966675.3 of Picea glauca. Lineage (NCBI taxonomy): Eukaryota > Viridiplantae > Streptophyta > Pinopsida > Pinales > Pinaceae > Picea > Picea glauca. The sequence goes on from JZKD02S1665191.1 coordinate 102,241, forward strand.
GTCCATAAAGATTTGGCTCTCAACTCTTTTATTATATTATGTTCTCATCTATAGTGCCACGCGTTTACAACTCTTCTCAGTCGAGTGAGATCTATATGAGGCAGACTAGATCACACTAGGCTCCACAACCTGTGATCTAACCCTCAAGATCTACCCTCCATCATCCTCTTTAGCTCAACAACTTATACAAAATAGGTCTTACAACAAAACATTCCATATCACATCAACTCATGCGTAACTTACAATAGCATAATAGTAATCCGTCACTACTTGAACCAAACCACACAAAATCCAACTACCCCCTATTATACCTACGTATCTCTATTTATACATTTCAGGCTCTTCAACTGTTTACAATACCTTACCAAAACCCTAACCCTACCATCGTTAGGTCTTCCTCCCATCAGTGCATGTTGTTATTCCTTCCAACTGTTGCTTTCCCTTGCATACACGTGTGCTGTTCTCTCTTCCAGCTGTCGCTTTGCTCGTGCATGCTTTCTTTCCCAAAATGCCATGATTTTCCACTTTGGCCTTTGGCCTTTGGCCTACCTCCAACATAGTCCATATTTAATCTCTTTTCAAACTCTCTAAAATCTAAAAGATTGCTGAGTGACCTTGTTCCTTCACACTCGTTAAATTGGTCTAGAAGAACATCCCCTATGGAGTCCATAGTTAAGCTCTTTTCAGACTCCTTAAAATTGAAAAGATCGTCGAGTGACCTTGTTCCTTCACAATCGTTAAATTGGTCTAAAAGAACATCTACTAGAATGATTTTACCCCTTTTTCCGATCTATGGATTATGGAGGAAAAAGGTACTCCTTGGGAGATTCGTCTCGCCGAGAGAGTTCTCCTTAGTAAATTTAATACTTTTTCGAGATAAGGAGACTAGATCTAGAAAAAGGATGTGAGTCCATAGTTAAGCTCTTTTCAGACTCCTTAAAATTGAAAAGATTGCCCAGTGATCTTGTCTTTGTCACGCTCATTAAAATGGTTTTGAATAGACATCTTTTCAGTGCTAGTTTACCCCTTTTTCGAACCGAATAGACTATCTACGAAAAAGGTACCCTAGTGGAGTCTTCTTTTACATTTTTTCAGACTCTCTAAACATGAAAAAACTACCGAGATTACCTTATCTGAGCTCGTTAAAATTACATTTAAGGGGGTTTCATTATGTCTTGCTAATCGAGTATGCATATCTTTGTCTTTGGTCTAATGTCGGCTCGATGTTGCTCTCAACTGAACCTTTTGACGCATGCCTTATACACAAGCCTTGTAGCATTTGTCTCTATGATATGACACCTTGACCCATGGAGTAATTTTCCCAAGTGTCCTTTTCCTGCACATGTCTCCTTGCTCTGAGCATTAGTGTGTTCCTTGTGCTTGGAACTAGTATGCTTGCGACACTCATTCCTCCTTTGTAACGTAACATTATTTTATTCTTTTTCAAGCTCTTTAACAAAGTGAAAAAGACAAAAAAATAAAAAAACCCAAAAATAGGGGACATGAAATATATATTCTTTTTTGGCAGCACAATGAGTCGCCCTTGGAAAAATCACATCCTTCCGTTTTTTCATCAAGATTTGGGATCTAATATGACCTTAGGAAGTTGTTCTCGCTACATAGAGCTGTGTCCTCCTCCATTTGGTTACTCTTCCAAACACATGGAGAGTTTGCGTTGCCTCTTGCATCGTGAACTTATGTCAATGTCATGCTGCCTGAGTCTGATCATCTTTCATGCTATTGTCCAAGGGAAGTTTCACCCAACCTAATTCAACCTTTCTATAGTTTGTCTCTTTCCCTCATGCTGGACCATCCCGAAAGTCCAATCAATTCCTTGTTTGAAATCAATGAAGTTCTCTGCCTAATCACCGAGATCCTCTTTTCTTTTCCCAATGAGCCATCGAAGACCTCTAGGTAGTGAATTCGTACACTCACATTACGCTCCTACCCGAGTTTTGAAGATCTTGAATTTGTTGCTTGAGCTCTGATGGCCTCACCTCCAGCCATCAGGCGTCGTTGGATTCTTGAAGATGGATACTATACTTGTATATATTTGATTTTGAGATGTAGATCTGGTGTGTATTTCTCATGGCTACACTTTATATAGTTATATGACATGGATATACAATCTATTTGATTGGAAACCATGATTTATTTCATCCCAAGCATGGGTATGCCCTCCTCAGGGAGACAATTGTTATTTTTGCAGATGGCACCTCCCGAACTCTGGTCCCAGGCTCACTCATTTCATAAATTGGTGAAGATTTTGTAATGTATTTCATCCATCAGATGCTCTTATGACCTCACACATTAGGGGGCATCTGTTATAACCCTACATTTCTCTACATATGCATACCTGGCATTTGGCCCTCTTGCATTTTTTTCCAAGCCATCACTGAATTAATCTTCTTAAAAACCCATTTTTTGAAGATGTACGTGCCCTGCACCAATATTGCCCATGTACCAGTACATCCTATGTACGTACATATGTTGCACCACTACAACCCGTGTATACTTGCAAAAGTTGAGAAAAATAAAAATTTGCAAGGAATTCGTTGAGATTACGGGCTATTGGGTAGTTTCCCAACTAATCCACCACCTATAGCCTGTCACCCAACCGAATAACCATCATTTTTTCATATAAAAGGAGGTGTTTGGGTCTCATTCCACATCTAGACATAAGAATAGTGAAACTCTGCCCATTTTACATCCCCTCCTTGCCCTAAGCATTTGCAACCCTTTTGTGAGAATTGCCTCAGAATTGCCCAATTTTCCTTCCTTCCTCCATCATAAACCCATCATACTTCCCAAGAAGAAAGTTAAGAGGAGAATCCATATGGAGGTTCAATTGGAGCTTGGTGAAGAGGAGCACAGACTAGGTTCATGGAGTAGTAGCCGACTTTGGTTGTAAGTGATCATTGTATTATCAATAAAATAAGTACTTTTCCTGTCCCAAAAACATGATGTGTCGAATGTTTGCATTTTATTTATGTTTTTATTCTAACATCTAACCCTTATTTATGTATGAAATGTATGCTTGTAGCTTTCTGTTTGTCCATCTTTGAATGCAGGCCATCCTTGAGAGGAGGTTTGCAGTCAGCGAAGCCTTCAAGCGCGAAAGGATCGTCACCGGACACAGAGTAAAGGTACAGTTACCCGATCCTTCTCACTTTGCTTTTCTTGCATAAGTCCGGGGTATGTTTGGGGTAGTTTGAAAAGTAGGAGACTTTTAAATGGTTATTGATCTACCTGCATTGTAAACCCTAGTGTAGCCATAGGGTGGTTTTTCCCGCTAGCAGATGTCGAAGATTATTATGGAAGATCTAGGCTTGTCTTGTACAAATGAAAACTCCAGGATCATACTCTCTTATAATAGTCTACAACAAACGACCATAGGTGAGATTAAATATATGACCTTATTTTTGTGCGCACACCTTGAAATAAGGACGACCCTTAGTATTCCGGTAATTGATATGCCGGTAAGAAATTACTCAATCATCTTAGGAAGAGATTGGAAAGCTTTGATGGGTGGATACCTCTCACTTGACGAGACACACTTGTCCGTTCCTTGGAATGGTAAAAACATTATAGTCCTTAGAGAGGGAAGGATTTCACCTTACATATAAAGTGTCCCACAACCTAATGTGAACTATATCGAAGAGGACTTAGGGGTGTATTCCATCTTTTCTGAAGAGGATAACATTCCCTTAGAACAAATTGATCTGGATGATGATATGTGGCACATGCACTTTGATGGTTCATGCTCTAATGAAGGTAATAGAGCTGGCATTATCTTTATTTCTCCTATAGGAAAAATCCATAACTTTTCTTATAGGTTGGAGTTTGCTTGCACAAACAATGTCATTGATTTCGAAGCTTTATTATTAGGCATTGAAAAAGCCTATAATCTTGGTTTTGGTAACCTTTCGATTTTTGGAGATTCTGAGCTTGTTGTGAACCTTGTACGTAATATTTACTCTCCTAGCAACAAGTTGATGAAATGATACACCCAAACTGTCTAGGCACTTATTTCGAACCTATTATCTTTCAACACAACTCATGCTAAGAGGGAATTGAACTCAATCGCTGATCGATTAGCTGTTTTTGCAGCCTCCTCCAATCGACAAAATCTGCCACACATACCTGATTGTACTTTTCAATCTCTATGTTGTCCACATATCCATGACAATATAGAATCTTGGCAGGTCTTCCCTAGCGATGAGAGAATCTATGATTTCATTCAAAATGAACCTTATAATCTAAAGGAAATTATATCCATAGAAGATAACAAGATTCTGAAGAGCTTGAATCCTCTAGAGAGTTTGTTTTCATCGAGTGATGTAGGCAATAAAAAGAAAAATAAAGAAGAAAAGTCAAAAAGGAAGGTGGGTGAAACCATCTCCTTGAACATTGGGACACCTGAGTCTCCAAAGAATGTTAAAATAGGTGCCCAATGTTTTGATGAAGAGAAAATGAAGTTTGCCAAGCTACTTGGTGAATTTAAAGATGTTTTTGCTTGGTCTTATGAGGATCTTCATGGTTTTGATCCTGGTATTATACAACATGCCATCCCCATCAAGGAAGGCATAAAACTAGTTAGGCAAAAACAAATACCTATCAACCCTGCATTGGGTGCAACTATTCGAAAGGAGTTGGAAAAACTCTTGAAGGATGGAATCATCTTTCCGGTCAAGTATTCTGAATGGGTTTCCAATTTGGTTCCTATTTGAAAAACAACCGGTTAGATAAGATTATGCGTTGATTTTTGTGCATTAAATTGAGCTATTATAAAAGATCACTTTCCTCTCCCTAACATGAAAATTATTTTGCAACAAGTCACAGGGTCATAGATGATGTCCTTACTTGACGGTTTTTCCGGTTACAATCAAATCAAAGTAAAAAGGGTAGATAAATATAAAACCACCTTTATTACTTGTTGGGGTACCTTTGCTTATGAGCGTATGCCTTTTGTCTTATCTAATGCAGGTGCCACTTTTCAAAGAGCTATGCAAATAGATTTTGACGATTTGATCAATAAGATCATTCAAATCTACCTTGATGACTTAATGGTGTACTCTAAAATCCGATCAGATCATTTAGGTCATCTAAAAAGAGTTCTCATGCAATGTAGGAAATTTGAAATCTCTCTAAATCCTTCTAAGTCCATTTTCGGCGTTACCAAGGGTAAAATCCTTGGACACATTGTCTCTGATTCAGGAATAAGCATTGATCCCGAAAGGATTGCTTCCATCCTTAATCTCCCTGATCTCACTTCGAAGAAGGAGGTTCAAGATTTTATGGGGGTTATTAACTTCGTCCATAGGTTTGTTCCAGATTTTGCTGTGATGGTTAAACCAATTCATAATCTGCTTAAGCAAGGTTCTTCTTCTTAGACAGATGATATCGAAAATTCTTTTGTAGGAATCAAGAAAGAAATCAGTTCCGCCCTAGTTTTGGCGAAACCAGATTTTGAGAAGGAATTCACGATATATACTAATGCTACCGAGGAAGCAGTTTCTGCTATCCTCATGCAAAATGATGACCAAGGTAATGAAAAATGAGTGGCTTACATGAGTCAAAGTTTGTCTAATGATGAATTTAAATATTCTTTTATTGAGAAACATGCTTTCTCTCTTGTTAAATCTATTGAAAAGTTTCGCCACTTCATCTTAGGTAAGCATACATTGGTAACAGTTCCTTTAGCTGCTGTCAAGTTTTTGTTCTCACAGACTTATCTTTCAAGGAAGCTTGCACATTGGCTTGCCAAGATCCAGGAGCATGATTTGGATATCGTGACTTATACCACTATCAAGGGAGGTGACTTAGCCCTTCATTTAGCTTAGCATGCTGAGAACAATGAAGAAATTGATGAACAAGATAGTTCCCTGTTAGCACTTTTTACATTGATTACCAGATCCTTCCTGTGTTTGAACATCCCTGGTATAAGAATTTAGTTTACTACTTACAAATCCAAAGATGCCCAGACAACTTAGAGACTCATCAAAGAGGAAGACTCTGTCTTGAATCCACAAGATACGTCAATATATGAGACTTCTTGTTTCAAAGATTTGCTGATGGTGTGTTGCTTCACTGTGTAAACGATGAAGACACATAGAAACTATTGCAATAAACTCATGGTTCTTCAAATTATGTCATTCATGTAGGAGGTCATTTTTCTGCTAAAACCACTACTTTCAAGATTATTAGAAAATGATACTATTGGACTTCAATCTTTCGTGAATCTTATGTTTTTTCTATATCTTGTGACAAGTGCCAAAAATTTGTTGGGAAAGAATGCCTTTCAGCCATGCCATTACAACCTGTCCTCCCAGACTTTCCCTTTTCAAAGTGGGAATTATATTTTATTGATCCTATTAATCCTCCATCTTCAACGAGACACGTTTTATTTTGACAACCACAAACTATTTTACAAAATGGGCTGAAGTTGTCCCACTTAAGCATTCAACAGATGATCAGAGAATTTCTTTCCTTGAAAATAACATCTTTTCCAGATTTGGTCTTCCATTGGAAATTATTACAGACAATGGTCCCGCTTTCATTTCTGCTAAATTGACCCAATTTTTAGCTAAATTGGGGGTTAAACATTTCACCTCATCAGCTTATTACCCCCAAGGGAATGGGCAGGTTGAGTTTACCAACAAAAATCTGGTGAGAATCGTCAAAATGCTCATTGAAGATAAGCCTCGTCAATGGCACACTCTCCTCACTTACGCCCTTTGGGTAGATCGAACTACCGCCAATTTAAGAACTAGTTTCACTCCTTTCCATCTTGTATATGGTCAAGAAGCCATCCTACCTACTGAGATGGAAATCTCTTCCTTAAGGCTAATGCTACAGATCTAAGAATTAAATTCTTCTGATGTTTCACAAAAGATAAATGCACTGCTAGCTTTAGAGGAGAAAAGGATGTTTTCCCTGGATAATATAAAAAGGAGACAACAGACGATTAAGAAGTATTTCAACAAGAGTGTCAAAACTGTCAAATTTAAAGTCAATGAGAAGGTATTGTTGTGGGATTCAACACACGCTGATAGGGGAAGACATTCAAAATTTCAAAAATTATGGCTGGGTCCTTTCAAGATCACTTTTGTCCTGGGTACTAATTCTTACATTCTAAAAGATTTATAGGAGCGATTGTTTCCCTACAACACTAACGGTTCTCACTTAAAACACTACGTGGAACCAACTTGAAATTTTTTAATGCTGTTTGGATTTTTTGTATACTAGTAGTCTAGTTCTGCTTTCATTTTTCAACAGTTTTTCATTTTTGCTTTTACAGTAGTTTGATTTCTACTTTCCTTCTTAATAGCTTTCATGCTGCTTTTGCAAATTCTATTATTTGATTTCTGCTATTTTAGATTTTGTAATCTCATTTTCGTCATGATTTTTATTTCTTTTCATCTTTTAGTTGATTTTGGTCAAGAATAAGTTTTTGGATTGGTTCTGCCATAGTGACACTCATGCAAGATATTGTTAGTCAATGAAAATCAAGCTTACACAACTGTTATGATGTTTCCCTTGAAAGCACTATTAAGCCCTAATATTGGCTCATTACCACTTAATTGGGGCATATTAGATTAGTAATGTTATTTTATTTATGTCGGCTTTAGGCCATTAGTTGTGATTTAGATTAGTAATGTT
>JZKD02S1665191.1:131388-141712 GCA_000966675.3 Picea glauca
CTTGATTCTTTATCTTCACTTGAAATGTTTTCAAGATCACATTTAGAAATAATACAATCAAGGGTTTTTGGAGATTCTTTACCTTTAATTATCTTGATGGAGTGATCTTCAATATCTTCCTTCTCCTTCTTGCTTTGATATGTCTCCTCTAGTTTTATCCATAGATCCTTGGCGGAAGTGCATTGTCCCATGCTCTCTTTTATAGGGCTTGAGAGTCCACTAAGAATGGTCTTGAGAGCCAATGCATCATTCTTCTTTCCTTCCCTTTGAACTACAAACTTTGACTTGTTCTTCAATGAAACTGATCCACCTATGGCTGCCTTCCAAATAACTGCTCCCATTTCCTTCAAATGTATTCTCATCTCTATTCTCTAAGTAGAATAGTTTTCCTCATCAAGGATTGGAACTTCATCATCCATTTGTGTGTCTATGGATCTCATTCAATCTTGTTAAGGCTTGTAGTGAAGGCCAGCTCTGATACTTTTGTTGGACACACCTACCACACTTAGAGGGTGGGTGAATGAGTGTGGGGCTCTTTTTCCCAAAACTTCCCTCTTACAAAAAAACTTCTTAGTTAATATTTAACATTTACTCATTACCCATTGTTGTCATTTATAACTAGTTAGATGTGAACATATATCAACAATATATCATCAACAAGTCATCACCACAAGGAACACAAATAACACAAGATGTATGTACAATTTTTCTTTATATTATGGAAAACAATCCGGGGGTTTTTCAACAACAACTGAATAGAGTACAACTCTACAATATCACCAGCTCTATAATGCAAGACTTAGATTACACATTCAACACCAACTGAGATGAGGCAACAATCCTCAATGGATATCAATCTGCAATAGGTACATGACTTGTCAGTAGTGCAACCCGCATGTGTATGTGCCCTAGATCACTATAGCCCGTGTATTTACGCAGCCAGTGTATACAACAACCTGCGTATACCTTATGAGCTATTAGGGTTTATCTTTTAAGTTCAACTCAGATTCTCTGCAACCAATTTATCTTTCTTTTCTATCTCTCACTGTCTAATTTGAGCACTAGCCAGTCACAACACATCCAATCTCTCCAATGGATTTCTCATGCTCCACAAACAATCAATATGAATTCTATCTCAATCATGTATAAACAACTAGTATACCATAGCAATCATGTCACCACTGAATCACAAGAGTACTGCTCACTCCATCAACCAAACTGAAACACATCATAGAAGATATACCAAGAATGCCCTAAGCATTCACAACACATCAAACAATAGTATCCACCAAGACAATAATGTAACCATACCAGTGTATCAGTGGCAAATATGAGCCCATAGAATGTATATATGGAACCTGCCTCATCATCCAAGAGCTTGGCACTAGCTCAAACACAAGTCTTTATCATTCCCTCCATTGTAAGGGCCCTGTCCTCATATAGCCCACGTATGTACGCGCCTTGGCCCATTACAACCCGCGTACACCTCAAAAACTAGGGTTTCTAAAGCTCCAAGACTTTTTCCATCAAGATCTCTGACACTGTTGAAACTTTGACGGTGAAGGGAAGTCTCACTGTAACTGGAATAGACATTGGTCAAACTCACTCGGGCTCCTTGGAGGGTAAATCCACAATTACTACCTGGAAGCTTGCACCAAGGTGAAAGTCCGTTAAGTAGGTCATGATTGTAATTGTTCCACCATATCCTAGCCCCTTCTCGACTTGATCACGCGACGTTGGATTTCATCACCAACTAGTACGATCATAGAGAGAAGTTTTGTTTTCTTGGTTTTGATTCCTAGATTTTATTAGCGTATGCTATTTCTTTTTGTTAGTTGGCCCTAGATTTTCAGCGTGTACTGTTATTCTCCAAAATTGAGCCTGTAGACGATAAAGGTCTTTTCCGATCGCGTAGGATGCAAGGGCTGCCTCCGGAAGGCTACCAACCCTTACCTCCTAACCCTCTAGAAGATAACTACAGTGGAGAGGTAGAAAATCAATCTGACGCTGGGAGTGTTGTTACTCCTTCGTTAGACAACCTAGAAGGCACTTTGGTTACGGTTGATAATCCCACTCCTTGCACTACATCTGTGTCGGTAACCCCTCTCGAACCACTTTTGCTTCATTTAGACTCCCTTGGGAACGTCATAGACAAAGAGGTCCCACAATTACCTGAGAGAGCATTTACCAAAACATATATGGGATCTGCAGTAGATAAAAATCCCACACCTACTCTTTTTGTATTAAGGACTTCATCAGGACGCGATCTCTATGAGAATTTTGAATCCATTCGACAACCCTTTAATACTCATGACCCTCCTATTGAAACTGGGCCATCCGGTCAAACTATGAATCACCCCATCGATCAGGTCATTAACCCTAATGTTATGTCATCACAAGTCCATACTAATGATGGACTCATCACCTTTACTCATTCCCAAGGCACTTCGATCTCTACCCCCACTTTTACAAACTTTCACTCTACAACTCCACATGTTCCGCACGATCCTGTTGGGACATCTTTGCACCAGAGAATGCAGACCCTTGCCAGCCAAATACAATCGACTAGAGGGAAACCACCATCTAGAAGACCTATCCCTCCTAGAAGACCACCATCCTATGGTGGGCCTACCCCTCCCAGGGGACAACACCCTTTTCATGTTCTTCCCGGAGGGAAACCTCCCTTTGCTAGTCATACCTTGGTTGTTAATCCACTGCTGGTAGGGGGGAAACCTTCATTTGCTGGAAACCCTTCACAATCCTGGGGAGTATCTTTGGGAGGCACATTTACCCAACCCCACATTGGGGGGCACTCATATCATAACCCACAAGGAGGAGCATCAAATCCTGTTCCTTCTGGACCATCTTATGGACAACCTTATCCGAGCGACATCCCAAACACCACCTGGAGTCCTCAAGGACAACAACCTTATCCTCCCCATGGGTCTGATGTGTATCCACCTCTGGGATCTACTTCTTACCCTCCTCAAGGGAAAAATGTTTATCCTCCTTATGGGCAAGCAAATCACCCGGCTTATAATGCTCAGAACCCACCGGGTTATGCAAAGGTTTCTCAACCATCATCGAATCTTGTTTATCCTGGTCAACAACAACTATATGTAGGAGGGCCTACTGGTTACAATTATCCACCTAACCCAGTTTATGGTCCTACTAGTGTTCCTATACCATACCAGTATCATCTACAAATTAACCGACAACTACCTTTCCTTGTGACTCTGGATCTCCCAGACCTGTCTCGGTTAACCAATGATCCTATTTTTCATTCACCAGTTTGGTCAGTTATTCCAGCTAAACTTCCTTCTGATATTATGAAATTTGATGGAAAATCTAGAGAAGATCCAAATAACCATGTGATGACTTTCCATTTGTGGTGTTCATCAAACTCCCTCATGGATTATTCTATACGTTTGCATCTTTTCTAGCGAACACTTACGGGCTCTGCAACAAAGTGGTATATTGAACTACCACGTGCTTCTTTTCATGATTTCAACTCCCTTTCCATGTCTTTCCTCATGCACTTTCAACTACCTATTCACTACGAGACAGGTACTGAACTCTTGACCTCCCTTCGTCAAATTGACTCAATGCATATCTCTGACCATATTCATGAGTGGAGAGGACGACAAAGGATGATCAAAGTAATCATTCCTGACATATTATCGGTGGAGTGGTTTACTAAATCAATTTTACCCTCGATCGCTCGCGATGTCGCTATGGGTGGCACGGTCATCGAGGAAGAAACCATTGCTCGGGCTCAGTACATAGATTTGGTTTATTCACAATCTGGTACTTTATATGAGTTGATTCCGAATGTTGCTCGAGCTAATGCCGATCCATCCAAGCCATCCTCCTCATCTCATGCGGACGGTGTCATCGGTTCAGTCAAAACTCAATCTACTTCCCAGTCGACCACACTCTCCTCTACCTCCCACCAAAGTCTGATCTCTGAGGTGAATACAGTTCAATCTTCCCCTTCACAACAATCTGGAGGTAAGAAGAAGGCAAAAAATAAATAAAAAAATACTAATAACATTGAACAACCAAAAAATCAATCTCAAACACCTGCTACTAAAAAACAACCACAACAGAAACTAAAATTCCCATGTATCATTTGTGGTGATGATCACTACACTTGAGAGTGTCCACATCGCGATGAAGTGGCCAAACATTTCCATGGAAATTCACAACCCGCTGTGCTTACTCAACCTTTTCCACTACAAAAATCCATGGTTTCTCAAACCCCCTCTCTTGGGGGAAGTTCTAGCCATCCTCATGATGAGGCCTCGACATGTGCACATATTTATATGTTTAATGGGATTAATTTGACCACTCGCTCTAAGACATACAACACACCGGTTAAACTTGACAAAGGAAAAGTCACTAACGGTACCGATACTTTATCGGATCCATCACTGTCCTTCGTTAGTCCTCCATCAGTTAATCCTCCATATGGACCACTTCAGATTGAGAAACCTATGTTCCACTCTATATTACACCCTCCTAAGAGCACTATCCGTAAATCTACCTTTAATCCTAGTTCACGTGCCACCTAGAACTACAACATTGTTGAAGATTTAGCTCAAGCACCATGTGCTATGTATGCGTTAGAAGTTCTACAACACCGCCCCAGTCAACGTGGAACGCTCTTGGCTGCTATTGGTGCTGTTGATCCTAAGTCCTCCAACAATATGATGTTTAACCTGGACAATTATACATTTAGACTCTCCCACCAACTTGCTTTCCAAATTGATGTTGTTGTTCACAATCAACAAATTCACCGAACCATCTTGGATGAGGGAGCTTCTACTTGTGTCATTTCCTTAGCATGTTGGAAAATTTTAAAATCACCTGCACTTAACAAATCCCCAATGGTGTTACACGCATTCGATTGGTGAGGTTTTCAACCCCATGGGATTTTATAGTCCCTGCCCATCTAGTTGGGTGACAAAACTGTCACTATTGATGTCGAGGTGGTCGATGCCCCCCTCGATTACAACTTATTACTTGTAAGAAGTTGGTTTTATGCTATGAATTCCATTGCCACATCGGTGTTTCGATGTGTACAATTCCCTCATTAGGGAAAAATTGTCACTGTCGATCAGTTAGATTTCTGGACAATCGATGCTCGTGCTTCCGCTACCAACAACATTCCTTTCTTGGGATACCACAAGATCATGTATGAAAGCATTGGTGTTGGCTTGCTGAAATATTCTATCCCTATGAGTACCTTCCCTACACCACTTCCACCAACTACACATCATATTTCCACTGTCGATATGATTTCGACCATGACTTATCAATATTTGGAATCATCTGACCCTTGGATTGTACCTAGTCCCTTGGAATTCGATGCGCTAGGTGACATTATGCCACTTAGTCTAGCCAAAACATAATACGTTGTTGTTCAATATGCTTCTCCCTCTTCAGATGACCAACATCTATTGGCACCCGACAATTACTCGATGCCATCACGGTTAAGTTCCTTGTCATCTACGATCGACTACATTTCCCCAATTTTTCCCTATGATGAATCTATTATGGAAATGTTGAGCATTGACGAGCTACTTCGGGATGATAACCATCATCGATCCTCTTTTCTTCCCCCCTCATGAAAATATTCAAGAAGATATACACTCTATCTCCCCTTCTGATGTCAATTTTCCATCGCTTCCCATGCCTTTGACTTCCAATGATTTGGATCTGATAGTTGACATGGTGATCTCTTCGGTAGGGCTATTGGAGCTTGATATCCTTACCCCTAACGAGACCCTTGACATGTGTTCCTTCCAGAGTGATTTTCTTTCATCCAGTGAAGATCTCTTGGAAGCCATGATCGAGTTTTGTCCCTTGACATGGTGTCCTTCCATAGCGTTATTCTCTTGGAAGCCATGATCAAGAAGAGTCTACGAGCATAGTTTTATCTTCTCTGTAGAAAGCTCGTTAAAAAATGAAATAGAGGTCATGAGAACAGTTTTTCTTCTCTGTCGCAAGCTCATTAAAAAATGAAACAGAAGCTTCGAGCATAGTTTTCCTCTCTGTAGCAAGCTCGTTAAAAAATGAAACAACAATTTGGGGATTGAACCCAGAGCCCTGAGCATAGTTCTTTTTCTGTGTCAAGCTCATTATAAAATGAAACAGTCACCTCTCTTGAACCTTCTTTTCATCCACTCTTATCCTTTTTCTCCATCTAGTAGAGAAATTGGTGACAACCTCAAAGTCGGTGAATGAATTGAAGCTTGGAGGGCATGTCTCCAACCTTTGATGATCATTCTAGAGTTAAGCGACTAGATTTCGAGCTGGGGGCATACCGAGCTTAGTCTTTGTTCTTTCTTGTGCTAAAAAAAACATGAGAATGTAACCAAGTAGACTTTTATCTCTTTTTCGGACTCGCTTGGATATACGAAAAAGGAACCCCTTAGAGTCGTATTTAAGCTCTTTTCAGACTCTCTAAACATGAAAAGATTGCCGAGTGATCTTGCCTCCTTTCCCACTCATTAAAAGGTTTGAAAGGGAATCTTTCGAGTGATAATTTATCTCTTTTTCGGCCTCGCGGGACTAACATTATGAAAACAGACAACATTGGAGTCATCTTTAAGTTGTTTTCAGACTCTCTAAATATGAAAAACCACCAAGTTTACCTTCTCTGGACTTGTTAAACAATCATACATTGAAGGGCCCATACGGGACCAAACCCTTACTTCTTCCAGTTTTCTAAACAAAGGAAGAGGGACTTACCGAAGGTGAGTCATATTGAGCATGTGTTACCCTCCTCGAGCTCATTAAATTAAAAAGAGGTACTCATCTATCTAGAAGGGGGAAAAATTGAAAGTAGCAAGCCAAGTAGTTTTTGAGAACAATACCAGTAGCTCTTACGGTCACCCTTGAACACACAACTTTGTCTTTGCACGCATTTTAATCCATTAAACCTCTGCATTGAGCCAATCCTTTGAGTTTCTTTTACTCCTTTGGGTCACCTGAAGAAAGTCACAACATCCACTGCATCATCAAGTTTTGGTCCATGTCACATTTCTTCTGTTGTGCCTTGGTGTTCAAGGGAAGTATCTGCCTCGAGAGTCAAACATAAAAAATATCCTATTTCAATACCCATGTTAGTCCATGTTCATTTGATCTACCAATTACATCTTTGTGTCTGTTTCGTGTCATTGATGGGGGATACATCAAGGCCCTCCTTCGATGAGTCTATTCCTGTTGACTTCAACACATTATCTAGGAACTAGACTTAGAAACCCGTTAGTACTTTTGGACCTACATGCCTCAATGGCAGACCTCCTCACGTCCGACAATGGGTTTACATAATTGACCCCTGATCAAATTATTCTATGGATGTTCAAATTCAGCTTATCCATTCACATTCGCTGGAATGTACTAGAGTACCTTGGGAATCATTGACATCAATTGTGATTTCTCTCACGCTTGTTAACGATTTACATCATTGACCGATAATCAAGTGGTTTCTGCCATGTTCGACATTAGGAAATCTATTCACATGGTTAGATTCGTACTACATCAGGATTGGTAAGAAGACCCTGGGTTGAGTCATCACTCTTATATGTACTTTTCCTTGGTTGCGAAGGAGTTTTCTTTTGAACTATGACACATATACTGTTACATAGATCCACTTTGTATTGGTCATGGCTATGTCGTGTCATGTCGTAGATCCGCTGTGTATTCTTCATGGCTACGATCATTTCAGGTCATAGGAGTATAGATCCACATTGTATCTTCAATGGCTATACCTTTCGTCAATACAATTATGGATCCGCAATGCATTTTATGGCGGCCATACCTAAAAATTCTTTATCACTCAAGCATAGGTATGCTTGCCTTGGGTATGAAACATGTCATAATATTTGTTTGATGGTTGTGTGCATCTTTTTCCAGCCTCTCTGCGTCCATACCCTTGCTCGAAAAAGTCTACAAAGAACTTCAGTCATCATCGTCTTCTAACTTCGTACTTTGGGGGGCAATCTATTACACCTCAAAATTACTCACTTCAATAGTGTCGCAAGTGTCATCATTACAAGTGTTGTAAGTGTCACATCTTGTCCGCAAGTGTCGCATCTTGTCCGCAAGTGTCACATCTTGAACAAAAGTGTTGCAAGTGTCACAAACATCATACTGCCATCTTGCCTATGTCATGCCTCTAACAACATCATCAAGACACTTAAGACACCTCAAAGACTAGTTTTGAAGAAGAGAAATCAGTTGACAGGGAGTACAAGCCTTTTGCCACTGAAAGAACCACTCAAATATGGATTTTGGAGAGGAGCACTCCCCTACCCACTTTCAGGGAGTGCTAGCACTCCCTGGGCCTCTTTGGGGGAGTGTTTGAGCACCCTGTGCACCATTTTGGGGTAGCTCTACCCTTTCTGAGTGAATTTTTGGTTTGTTGGAAGAAACCAGGGGACAATCCCCTCAATATATGAAGGTAGTTGGGTTCAAATCTTGGGTCAAGGAATGATATTAGGGAATATCCTCAACTGAAAGAGAGTAATCCTCAACTTATCCCAAATATCTCTCAAGTGGTTGGGCCTCTCCAAGGTTATATAAGGAGGCCTTCTCATGGTGAAAGATACAGGAGATATTAGAGATTGATACCAAACTTATGATCCTGTAAGTGGTATTGACATAAAATATTGGAGATATGAAACTTATGATCTTATGAGTGATATTTCATCAAAGCAATCAGTGTAGATTACTTGAGCAAAGGGGTTGGACAAGGAGAACTGGAAGAAGTTGTTGCACCTTCATCAAAGGATTGTAAGTACTTTTACTTATTCTCATCAATATATCAATGCTTGGCCTGTTTATTTCAAAGTTATGTTTGTTCCATATGAGTTTGTCTTTAGTAGATAGATCTATATTTGAGCTAATCTCAGTAGAATAGGAAGTCCATTGTATCTTTGTTTGTTCTACAAGACCTATCAGGAGCTCAGGATCGAAGCTCAGCTTGGACTTTGAAAGGACAAATGTTGTTAATAAGGTACATATATTTCTTCTTTTTCTTCGTATGTTAGCTTGATTATACCTAAAAGGATGTTAGTGTCCATGTTAAAAACTTTTTTGTCTTGGCCTTAGGAGTCTAGAGACCAAGAGGGAATTTGCTTGTCTGCAGGAGGATTCATCTGTAACAATCTTCCCGTGAGGGTTTTCACCATAAGGGGACCACTTTGGAGTTCATCCATTTGTGCACTTTATTAATCATGATAAGACAATAATGAGTCATCTATACATTTTTCCAACAATGCATCATATACTAATGAAACCACATCGATCCATCTTCATCATGTATTAATGACAACTCATTTATCCATCTTCATCAATTGGTTTCCACTTGACATATATCATTATCATCAAGGATAATACATATACATTATTCATCAATCATCAATCAATCACTTGACATCAATCAATGACATCAATCAATCAAACCATTGGCATCAATTACAACATGATCCAACAATTTGTTTGATGGATAATGGTATGATTTTTGATATATTTGCAGGTAATACTATTCTATATGGATACTACATGTCATGCCATTTCCAGTGGTATGTGGAATGTCACATAACTCCTCATGGTTAGAGAGTTATGGCCATGTGAAGTTGGAGAACCCTCATGAGTCATCTAAAAGCCCCAAAAGGTCAAAGTAGTCAAAGTGTTTGCAAAAGAAATTATTTAAATAWTAAAKTTAATGGAGAACTCCCTAAAATAAGGAAAGTGGGATGCTACATGAAAGTATAAATAAGAGGCAAGACTCTCTCATTTAATCACACTTGAACCTATTGAATATCATTGAATATCTATTTTGTGAAAGGTTATTTGGGCATGTATTATTGATAGAGAAAAGTGTGGCAGGAAAACTATGGTAGAAAAAGTGTGGTAGGAAAAATGCGGCAGAAAAAGTGCAATAGAAAAATCGCGGTAGAAAAAGTGCGATAGAAAAATCACGACAGAAAGAGTGTGACAGAAAAATCGCGGCAACAATGTGGTTGGGGTCTATTTATGAGAGATATGGCACATCTTGTTTGAGGTATGTTTTGTGAGCTAGGGTTTAGCTCTTGAGACGGTATTGGATGTTCATTATTGCTGCATATATCAAATTTGTTTAGGGATACAATTGGTATTTTGTTGTTGGTATTTGGCATATGGGTATTGGTATTTTAATTGTGATGTGTTGCTGAAGTTGTTGGTTTAGCTTGAGGCTACATAACAGTGAGGTTTTGGCACATGGTTTGATGTAAGGGTTTATGGTATTTGGTTTATGGATAGAGTGATGAAT
>JZKD02S1665202.1:51856-88060 GCA_000966675.3 Picea glauca
CTCAAGAGCCTTCCTTTGGAGGAAGAAGGAACCACAGTTCCCTTTCTTCATTGTGCTTTGATTTCATCAATAGACCAACTCAAAACATTGGTGATATTGGTCTTGTTGTCTTTGTCATTTCTTTTTCCATATGCTCATAGTCTTAGTTTTGTTTTTATTTAATTCTTGTTTATAGTTTTGTTTTTATTTCTCTAACCCTTTCCTCTATAGTTGTCATGCCCAGCAAGACCCAACTGGGCATGTAAGCACCCTTTATTTTCTCACCAAGTGACGAATTGGGTGCAAACAACGATCTCTAAAAAATGTTGTTTAGGGCCTCAAAATAGCCCCACAAGTTAGGGACCCAAAAACTAGGGAAAAAACTGGCAAACTACCAAAATGAGATAGTTGGAATAGCTGGGAGGCCACCAAAATCCATCTGGATCAACCATGGTCTACTTTGGTCAACCATATTTGACCATGGTCAATCATAATCAACCATGGTCAACATTGGCAACATGGTCACCATTATCAAAACTTTTCAGCCATAATCAACTATAGTCTTTCATGGGCTACAATAGACAACCATGGTCAAACGTGGTCATCCATAATGACCATGGAAAGACATGGTCAAACATTGTCAACCATGGTTGTCCATGTTCAAACATAGTTAACCATGGTCATCCATTGTCAAAGATAGTCAAACATTATCACCCATGGTCAAACATAGTCAAACATGGGAACCCATGGTAAACGATAGACATCCATGATCATACATAGTCACCCATTCTTAACACTTCTTCCACAGTTGACCATGGCTTGACACAATCAATCATAGTCAGCTATGTTAAATAGGTAAATTATAACTTTATCATAGTCAGCAATGGTTAACATGATCTTCCATAATCGACCTGGATCTACCCTAGTCAACCATACCCAATCATGGTCAACCATAGGAAACCATGGCAAACCATATCCAACCTTTCTCAACCATAGTCAACCATGGTCAACATGGGAAACATGTTCACCATTTTTAAATGTTCTCAACCTTGGTCAACCATAGTCACCTATTACCTTTCATGGGAAACCATAGACAACCATAGTTAACCATGGTAAAACATGGTGATACATAGTGTACATGGTCAAACATGGTCAACCATAGTCCACATGATCAAAATTGGTCAACCATAGCCATTCACGATCACTCATGGTCAACCATAATCAACCTTGTTGATACGTAGTCAACCATGGTAAACCATAGCCACCCATGGTCGACATGGTCTTCCATAATTAACCAGGTTCAACCTTGATAAACCATAGTCAACCATAGTCAACCATGGTCAACCACAGGAAACCATGGGAAACCATAATCAACCATGGTCAACATGATTTCCATTGTCAAATGTTTCCAATCATGATCTACCATAGGAAAGTTTATCCTTTCATGGAAAACGATAGTCAACCATGCTCAAATGTGCTTATACATGGTCTACATGGTCAAACTTGGTCAACCATATTTAATCACATAGTCTACATGGTCAATAGGGTCAGCATAGTTAGCCATATTCAACCATGTAGAACCATTTTCAACAATGATGAACCATAGAAAATAATAGCCAAACATTGACAACTATAATCTTTCATAGTAAGTTATACTTAACCATGGTCAACTAAAGTCAACATGGTCATCCATAATCTATCATGATCAACTATAGTTAAACATGGATAACCATGGTCAACCATATTTAACCACGGTCACCCATAGTCAACCGCAATAAACCTTCAACAACCATAACTTGACCATACTTAACCATAGTCAACCAAAGTTGATTATGATCAACCATAGTCAACCATGATCAACCATAGTAAATCATGGTCTACTAATCCTCCCCACACACAGTGGCTCTCAACTAGCACAACCACACTATAAAATTGGTTGATATACACGGATCAAAATCATTAGTTTGGAAAGATGGAAAATGGTGTCGATGAATGTGTATCAACCACTTTTATAACGTGGTTGTGCTAATTAAGTGTTGATATTGTGTTGGACAAGGATAAGGATAATGATGAAAACCAAGAATATTTCCTTGCTAATCATACAACATCATCATGGAAAAATGTGTACTAATGTAGATATTAACTATATTAACTAAACCATAATCAAGAGCGCATTCCTCATTTTTTATAAACCTATAACGATTTGGATATGTTATCCTTTCTTCAACATACATCATGGAAGACTCATCATCAACAAATCATAAATATAATTATGTCTTTATATCATCGATTTTGATCAATAGAATCCACCTGGTATACTTAATCAAAATTCAAAGGTAAAATCCAAACCTACATCATTCCCACATTGTTCAACGATTTTTCTGTTGGTGATTCAAACATTGACTAAAGTTTTTGACCAAGCATGATCAAAGGCCTTCATCATTTGCATAGATACCAAGGGATTTAAACCCATGATGTTGTATCAATTCATTTATTTCATGCAAAAGGGAGAGTTAGCATCAGTATTTTTAGGGTAAAACTCATATTTTTTCTAAAGTTTGAAAATTCATGCCATGGTCTTGGGAAGATGAAGGTATTCCTAGATGAGTCATAGTTAGTGTGTCAGGGTTTATGAGGTCATCAATTAAATAAAGAATGACTTGAATGTTAGTAAGGGGTCTAGCCATAAGTTGGGTTAAAGAGTGTATTGTCTTTCTCATAAAACACCATAATAAAAATCAAAGAGTCAAGAGTTTATAAGTCCATCGTGCTCAAAGTTTTGTAATGGTCCACTTTTTCCTAAGTCTAGAATGATTTAACAAAAGTGGGAAATTATGTTCTAAGGTCGAGTCATTGGTTAGGTTGAATGTCATGTCAAAGTGTATTATGGTTCATCATCACCTCTCATGAGGTCAAAGAAGGAACAATCATGACACTCCATATCATTTGTACCATTGCAAGCTTAAAAAATGTATGTGTTGCACAAGTTCGCTACACAAATTCCTTAATTTTCCTTGAAATGTCTTGTCAACTTGGATAAGCACTTCCCATTTCAAATTTAACTCCTTATACATTCATGCATGTATATTGTCCACCTTTTTGTCTTTCTGCATTGCCTTCATGAGCTATGCATAATCCATATCCTCTCGAACAAGCTCCAAATCTCACTACTGCGTAAACGATCACCCTGCTATGAAAAATTTGTGTAAACTCCATTTGCTACACAAATCATGTGTGTTGTCATTTTCTACGCAACCATGTACTCTATTTTTTCTTGCACACTCTTCATTCATTTCAATCACTATCTAAGATCCTTTCTTGGATACCATTGCAAGTTTAGTCTCTCAACGAATTCATCTTTTATATAACTAGTTTTTCTTGATTCGAGCCAAACCCTAGCCATCCTAGTTTGTTGTGAAAGATTGCATACTGAGCGTGAAGGTTTTTCTGCTTTGAGTAGTTTAAAATTTACTTTTGCAAGGAATACATCACAAAACCATGACTTCATAGGGAAAGAATAAATAAAAGGGATGAAACATGTTTAGATATGAACCCCAAGAGATGACTTTGGTGAACTCAGACTCTGCATATAGGGTGTCCTTTGGGAAGGTTGGATGTGTGAGATTCTGTGAAAAAGTTTAGGGGTATAATGTGCAGCTAACCAAGTAGTTTTCTCTTAACTTCAATGATGTCAGCAGAACCATTACATGGATCACCTTTCTAGTATCAGAAGAAATCATGTTAGTTGCTACAAAGATCCCTATACAAGGAGAGAAGTGGTTTAAATGTATGCCCTTATATCCTTTATTTTACATAGATTTTCTCAATCCTAAGTACAAAAAGCATAAAATTGGTGCCACCATCCGTAAGGAATATGTTTTAGAACCTTTTGAAAATCTTTTGATCGTAATCCATAAATACTTTACTTGTGAGGGTATATTTGATATGGTATATCAATACCATATAAGGATCCTTATGCATTCACAGGGAAACTCCCCCTAAACTTACCCTTCTATGAATATAGAAGCTTGGGAAAAATGGTAGACAAAGTCCAAGCCAGGGTTGACCAACTAAAGAGTAGCATGTTCCACTTTTCCTTGGTGAATTTTTTGGTGGTTGAAGAGATTATAAAGATAAATATGAACTGGGATTCCTTCTTGACCTTAGAAAATGTTTCCCTAGATCCTAAAGGAGATACTCCCTTGTATGATGAGAAATTGACATATAATAGTTTAGGGGTGAAAGGAGGATGTGTTTTTGAAAAGGGAAAAGGAAAAGATATTGAGAATCCATCACCCATGCATCTAGTTTTGAAGAAAAGAAGAAAACTACAATTCACCGATGAACCCAAGGAGACACAGGATCCAAGTAAACCACTCACTAGGTCATCTTCTAGGAGGATTCCCATACCCACAATTTAGACAAAGTTCGTTGAAGTTGCAGACCAGGAGATGGATGAGGAGCAAGTGAAACCATGGGAGAAAGATTCATATGTCAAAGAGATGCAACCACAACTCAAGAAATCTTAGTATGTTATAGCCCAATTCTACCAGGTGAACATGGAATTGAAAAGGAAGCTAGCAGAGAAGACTCCTGAAGCACAAACACCATAGAGAAAATCATGCCCTATGAAAGAAATGTCAAAGGGAAGGAAGTTTAGGTAAATACATGAGACTACAGTTGCAGTCAATCCCACATCACCTCTGACAAGATCCTTAGCTAGGAAGAATAGTTCAGACATACAAGGAAAGAAATAAGAAAGTGAGAGACCTCCTACTTCACCCACATAAGGTGAAAAGAACATAATATGGCTGAAAAAAATCCAAGATAAGATCAAGATCAGATCATCAAGATCAAGGAAGAAAAGAGAATATCAGAGGAAGGAATCATGAAACATTACAAGGAATGCAAACCAACCATAGATAATGCATGTGCAGTCCTTTATAATGCTCAATAAAATTTTAAGAGGAATGCAACTTTGTTCAAGGAGGTGGGAAATTTAAAGAGACAAAACTTTTCATTGAGAAAATAAAATAGGGATTTAATATTACAAGTGAAATTGGATGATGAAGGTAAGGACATGCTACATCTCCTTGTTGAAATTGCAGAAATATGAGTGAAGAAGCCTTATTTTTTGTCCTTTTTGGGTATGGAATCATGTCAAAATTTTGTTTACATCATAAAAGTTGTGGAAATCATACATTTGTGTTGGTGAAGGGTTATTTCACTAAGGTGACATGAAATATTTGTTGTGCTGAGTCTGTTGTCTTAACTAATAAATAGTCATACACAACACTTGCGTAGAAAATATTCGCTACGCAAATGTTGTAAGATCACCTGATAAAAAAAAGAGGATATATGATGAAAGGCATACAAGTATTGAGGTAGAGGCATGGTTCCCAACCATTTTCTACCACTTGGATCCACACGAGCAACCACAGAATGGACATTCACTACGCAAAGTCACTATGAAAATGTTATAGACAACACTTGTGTAGTAGTAACCTGGATTTGATCTGGAAGGGTGACAAAGTTGTCCAACAATGCACATGATGACTCCATGCACCCCCTAGATGGACCTGATGAATCATCACAACCACATGGTCAAATTTTGCTCAAGATCTATGATTGTAAAGGATACGTTGGTTATGTTATGATTGGAAAAATCAGATTTTCTATTTTTAGTAAATCTTGTAGGAGTTGTTGTTCTCCTTGAAAGAAACTGGATCCATGATTCTAGAATGTAGTAGTTTGACCTCTAACAACCAAGTGTGGAATTAATTTTATATATATCTTGATTATTTTCATGTAAAGAGGGAGAGTTGACATAAGTATAGACATTTTGATCTTCATTGTAATTTTTTGAATCTGATAGAAATACAAATGCAAAAGTCCTGAACTCTTTATGAAAAATATTCTAATGGTGGTGATTTGATGATTTTTCCCTTATCTTTGTATGTATTTCTTATGTCTTTACTTTCATCTTCACTTTTCTTCCGTTTAAATTGGATAATTAAGGGTCTAGAATTCATTGAATGATGTTCTAGACTTGAATGATTTAAACTTTGCTTATGTTATTAACTAAAGTCATAATTCATCTTTCATGGTACTCTGATTATGTTATGTGTTTATGTTCCTCTTTCACCCTACATAATAAAACTCAAAATTGAAAGTGCATCACCTTATTTAGCCTTTGTTCCTATGGGAGTTCTACCTACCAATCATTTTTTTCTTTTGTTTTCAGGGGTTGACTCCATAGCCCTAGAGATATTATACCTCCTTTCCAAAAAACCTTAAAAAAGATACCTCAATCATATAAACCTAGCCATCAGTTCAAAAATAATCTATCCATCAGAGATCAAGTCTCAGAGAGAGCCCTCTCTAGTATGGAAGGGCTAGTTTCCAATCTTAAAGTTGGTTTGTAGGTTACCTTTGTAAGTTATTTCCTTAACGAAAAAAATTTACTCAGTGCTAACAGGGGGATTGTGAATTTCTTTTGGTAGTTCGCTAGGTCTAGTATGCTGAAAACATGCCAAGGAATTTCCCATGTGGCCACATGCACATGCAGGAAACTATATTAGGAATGTGCATGCATGCACTCTTTTGTAAACATATTGTGTAATTGGTGGATCTAATTATAATCACTTAATCTAATTTTTTGAGAGATGTTATATATACGAGCATACCCATAGAGGTGAGAGTGCAATGTGTGTATAGTGTGTGAGCAAGACACAATACTGTGGAGTACAGTTTGTCTGTGAGGAGAGGACGGTTGTATGCCTATGTTGGATATTGTAATTCTCCCTTGAATAATAAGAATATTTACTATCATTTCCTGTGGTTTTTTCTCGCATTTCGTTTCCACATAAATCATTGTATCAATTGTGTGATTGTTGTTGTATTGTGTTTGGTTTGATGTTATTTTTATTCCTTTTTATTTTTTTTGCTACCTAACAAGTGGTACCATAGTGTAGAATTGAAGGATCTCATATCTTGAGGAGAAGAGAATTTCGGTCGTTGGGAACGAGCTTGCAAAGAAGGAAGATTCGACAAGTTCATTCACGTATAGAGGAAGAAAATGCTCAACAACTCTATCTGTGAGGAAGCTTGTATTGGTTAAATATATAGCCAAGGGTTTGGATGTTTTGGAAATTTGTTGGTTCTTGAGTAGAGGAGGAGATGAGGGTTTTTCTGAGCAAGGACAAGCCGCAGAGGTAGAGCAAATCCAAACTGTAGAAGTCGAGATTATTTATTTGTGGTGATGGTCATCGTGCAAAGGAAGAGAAATTAGGTTTTTCTTACTGGAGGAGCCGCAATTTTGTTGTTTTTTACATGGAGGTAAACTCTTGTGGAATATGTAATTTGAAGGAAAATCGCGCGTGAGTGTAGGAAGTGAAGACTACCAAGGTTTAAAGCTTGTTTGACTATTTTTATTTGGAAACAATGGAGGTGAAATAACTAATCATAATCGTTGAATAAGATTTATAGACGAGCGATAATCATTAGCCTATTGCTCGACTCTATAATTCGTGTTGGAGGGGCGATAGTATCTCTCTAAATTGATGTTGTCTTGTTTTCTAACACCATCCCTCCTCGGCCATTGAGACAAGAATGATAGCCATTTCTAGGAATTATCACTCCCTCACATTATAGGAGGGGAAATAATTATGAAAGGCTAAGAAAATTTGTATGAAGGTATGCATGGAGTGATATGAAGGTATGAAAGCTCATTTTTGTCTTATTATGCACATGGAAAATCACCCTTGGTAAACTTTATTAGTGGATGGAGGATGTTTAAAATAAAAGGGTGGATTCTTTTAAAGTGTACCTCTTTTGTTTGTGGTAAAAGGTTTTAAGTAATTATATATTAAATATTTATTTTGTTTTAAAAATTTTACTTAAATATTTTGGGGTTCAATCTTGAAATACCATTATTCCTCCATATTAAGAAGGTTTGGTTTTATAAGAAGCAGTTTTGGATAGTTTTTGTGCTAATGGAGTAACTGGAGAGTTCTAAGTTTGAGGTGAATAAAATCAACAACATGAATTTAACTTTGAGATATGGAAGCTCAAGATGCGGTATATGATTCTATAACAAGGCAACAACAAGAGCGGTGATGGTTGAGTCACCGTGAAAAAAAATGTATTTACCTTGAAGTTGTAAAAATGATTGATTGCATGTAAATGAGCATACATTTGTAAGACCTGGATAGGATTGTGTACCCCTAGTTTATCAAGTCATGTATTAAAAGTCTAGACATATATTTAGGTATATTGAATATGGGGGGGGAGGAGGGACATATATGCTGGGTTAACCTTGACTCGGTGAAAGAGTTGATGAGTTAAATGTAGTTTTTAGGTCAAAGCATGTGGTTTTTCGAGTCCATGTTTTTTTGGTAGCCTATGGTATTGTGTCCATGGATTGCATGTAATGAAGCCTATAAAATTCTTGGTGAACTCCATTGTAAATGGGCCTGGAGGTAATCATTCAAGACTTACCTGGCCAACTTGGTTGGATTTGGTCAAGGGAATGTTCATGTTAAGGTGGAGCACTAAGTAAGTCCCTGGAGGTGAGTGGCAAAGGTTCACTTGGGTTGGTTTGGATGGATTTGGTCAAATATTTTTGAATGAAAAGGTCGAGGTGGAATAGTGTTTCCAGGTTAGAAAGGTGGGTCTATAGAAAGATGGGTGTGTTGGCAGGTCAATCAAGTGTTTTAGAATATATGATGAAGGTAAGTTCATATCCATGTAACTTGGAAAGTATTGCAAGGAAGATGAGATCGAATAGGCATGTTGACTAATGCCAAGTTGCAACAATAGTTGTGGACAGAAGCAGTTGTGCTATATGGTAACTCAGTCACCATCAGTTGCAAAAGACATGAAGATTTAGGAAGAAGTATGAATAGGTCATCTAGTAATTACTCAAATGTGAAATTATTTAGCTATGATGCTTATGTTTTTTATCAACATTCTAAGTAGGACCCAAATCAAGAAGGTAGATCTTTGATATGGTGATGATGTTAAGGAGTGAATACTATGGGATCATACTACCCACATAATCATCATGGATAGAGATGCAGTGTTTGATGAATCTCATTTTATAAAAACAGACATAGTAAAATATGAAAGGTCCAAAGCATGACTAGTAGCGGAAGGGTATTTGGAAGGTAATGATTTCCATGAAAGTCTCTCACCAATTGTTAAAATATTGTTTCTATTCATGTTGTGTTAGCACTAGTTGTGTTAGTACATCTAGATGTTAAAACTATTTTACATGGATTTTTTTAGATAAGGGGATGTATTTGGAACATCTAGAATGATTAGTTCAGAATCACAACAGAATATTTGTTTGCAAACTCAAGAATCATTGTATGGCCTGAAGCATGCCAGGAAAATGGTACAAGATGTTTGATTCCTTCATGGTGAGCCAAATTTTACAATAAGTGAGTGTAACCATTATGTTTATGGTATATTCATAATCTTGGTGTTATATGTTATGTGTGTTGCAAGAACAAACATGGTTGAGATCAACGGGTTGACTCAATTGGTTAGAACGTTTTTTATAAAGGATTTGGGAGCAGCAAAATAAATCTTGGGTATGGGAATATGCAAAGATAGGAAGGATGGTAAGCTTGGATATCACAACAAAAGTATGTGGTGAAGATACTCGGGAAATTCGGTATGAATAATGTGAAACTGGTAAAATCCCTTTGGCTTTCCATTGTAATTTTTCTTCAGGTTTATGTCCTAATTGATGAAGAATAAAAGTGTTACGTGTCTCAAGTATTATATGCTAGTAGGAAGTTTGATGATTGCAATGGGAAAATGCAGTTGGTCTTGTCAATAGACACGTGACAAAACTAGGTAAAGAGAATGGATATGGGTGATTCAAACACAAAAGCACAAGTATCACCTAAAGTGGTTGTAGTGATTTAGTCTATGGTTATGATTCATGAGATTTGAATAAAAGGAGACCTACCTTAGGTTATGTCTTGCAAAAATGCAAGGATCTATTGGGTAAATTTGGACAGGTACATGATGTGGTTTTTTGTGGTGGTCAGAGTGTTGTTCATTTGACTAAAGGTCAAGCGTATCAAAATGGTACAAGTGCATCGGTTTATTAGACAGGTTACTGATGGATGAAGAATGGTCCATACTAGAGTGAATCGTGCAGGCATGGTCGCGAAATGATATTGTTAGAGAATTTGCAGAATTGTGATGGTGTTTGGATTCTTTTGACTTCCATAAAAGATGAATGTATTAAGGGAAAAATATATGAGGTAAATTGTTGTAAAGTTGATATTGTTGAAAACATGCCAACGAATTTCCCATGGGATCAAATGCACATGCATGCAACTATATTAGGAATGTGCAAGCATGCACTCTTTTGTGAACATATTGTGTAACATGTGGATCTAATCTAATTATAATGAGTTAGTCTAATTGTTTGAGAGATGCTATATATACGATCATACCCATAGAGGTGAGAGTGCAATGTGTGTAGAGTGTGTGAGAAAGACACAAAGTGTGGAGTAAAATGTGTCTCTCAGGAGAGGATGGTTGTATGCATGTCATAGCCATTGTATTTCTCCCTTGAATAATAAGAATATCGACTATCATTACCCGTGTTTTTTTCCCGCATTGGGTTTCCACATAAATCACAATGTCAATTATATGATTGTTGCTCTATTGTGTTTGGTTTGATGTTTTTCTTCCACTAACTAACATAATAGCCTTGTCAATGAAACATTTTGTGGACTTTGAAGAAGTTGTAAATATGCAAAAACTGGTACAACATATTTTTCAGTCATTTTATTCCTTAATATACATATACCTTCATCTATTGCTTCATATATAACGATACCACTACATATCTGATTGAATGGCAAACAAAATGCATAGTAGTCATGTTTTCCATGGCTAGTATGATGTTTTCTCTTTATACACAGAGTTATTAGTCCCCGTCATAGGCATAGAGGGACTATAGTGATCGATAATTCATTGACGTAGTATTAGTTTATCATTTGACCGCAAATATTTGCATAATATCTAATGTTGGAACTAGGAAACAAAATTCATTCATTTTTGTATAATAAAAGGTACCATATATGTCATGATCTAATTAGATAAATATTGGAGGTCTTATTGTCGACTTCGCTATTCCCAATGTTTTATATGTTAATATATCCAAACATTTTGATCGTATACGGTCTTTTTGAATCATATATTTTTTTATGCATTTCTTGAAGGTGAATTAATGCTAGAATTAGTTTGAATGTTTGTCTTATCATTTTCTACTAGCTAAATTTATCCCAATGTTTGATATGCTAGAGTATCCAAGGTTTGTCTATTTTTTATTATTATTAAGTACTTAAGGTACATAAATCCTGCCACACACATTCTTTCTTAAA
Organism: Picea glauca; assembly: GCA_000966675.3. Classification (NCBI taxonomy): domain Eukaryota; kingdom Viridiplantae; phylum Streptophyta; class Pinopsida; order Pinales; family Pinaceae; genus Picea; species Picea glauca. Next base: position 63,247 of record JZKD02S1665202.1, read on the forward strand.
TGTTTAAACAACGCAAGGCCCTTGGACTGACAACCTTAAATGTTTACCTAAAAGGACTCAGAGCCTTTACTTAACATGTATATCATAGAACAAGTTGGAAATTTTATTTAATATTATTTTTAACGTTTTAAAGTGTAAATTTGGAATTTTGGAATTTTGATTTTGTTTATGATAATAAAGGTGAAATTTATTTTTATTTTTCATTTTTCATGTCCATCTTGTTTCGTGATATACATTTTGCACCCAACACTTCCACCATATACATTTTGCACCCCAACAATAACAAAGTCAAGGGTTGTTTCTATAGAATATTATAACATTGTATCAAGATTTATAGTAATTTATATAATGCTATAACACTTACTACTTTATGAATATATAAACAAATATTTAAATTTTATTCAATATTATTTTTAATTTTTTTAAATGTAAATTTAGAATTTACACCCAACAATTACGGAGTGGCATGTTCACATTTTTCATTTTCATGTTCAGCTTGTTCCGTGATATACATTTTGCACCCAACACTTTTGTCATATACATTTTGCACCCAACAATTCTATCATATACATGAGAGTGAGTAATTTATAGAATATTATAACATTGTACCAAGATTTATAGTAATTTATATAATGCTATAACACTTTTACTTAATGAATAGTATAAACAAATATTTAAATTTTATTCAATATTGTTTTTAAAGTTTTTAAATATAAATTTAGAATTTTGGAATTTTGATTTTGTTTATGATAATAAAGTTGAAATTTATTTTTATTTTTTATTTTTCATGTCCATATTGTTCCGTGATACACCCAACATTTTCTTCATATACATTTTACACCCAACAATTACCAAGTGGCGGGTTCACATTTTTCATTTTTCATGTCTAATGTGTTCCGTGATATACATTTTGCACCCAACACTTTCGTCATATACATTTTGCACCCAACAATTCCTTCATATACACTAGACTGAGTAATTTATAGAATATTATAACATTCTAACAATATTTATAGTAATTTGTATAACCCTATAACACTTTTTACTTAATGAATAGTATAAACAATTATTTAAGTTTTATTCAATATTATTTTTAGCATTTTTAAATGTAAATTTGGAATTTTGAAATTTTGATTTTGTTTATGATAATAAAGTTGAAATTTATTTTTATTTTTCATTTTTCATGTCCAACTTGTTCTGTGATATTCATTTTTCACCCAGCACTTCCACCATATACATTTTGCACCCAACAATTATGGAGTAGCAGGTTGGCTTAATAGTAGGTTCACATTTTTCATTTTTCATGTCCAGCTTGTTCAGTGATATACATTTTTCAGCCAACACTGATATACATTTTGCACCCAACAATTTCATCATATACATGACTGGGTAACTTATAGAATATTATAACATTGTATCAAGATTTATAGTAATTTATATAATGCTATAACACTTTTTACTTCATGAATAGTATAAACAAATATTTAAATTTTATTCAATATTATTCTTAAAGATTTTAAATGTAAATTTGGAATTTGCACCCAAGGCTGAGTCGTTGGTTCACATTTTCATTTTTTATGTCCAGCCTGTTCCGTGAAATACATTTTGCACCACCCAACAATTCTGTCATAACAATTTTGTCATATACATAAGACTGAGTAATTTATAGAATATTATAACATTGTACCAAGATTTATAGTAATTTAACACTTTTTACTTAATGAATAATATAAACAAATATTTAAATTTTATTCAATATTGTTTTTAACGTTTTTAAATGTAAATTTGAAATTTTAGAATTTTAGAATTTTGATTTTGTTTATGATAATAAAGGTGAAAATTTTTGTTTATGATAATAAAGGTGAAATTTATTTTTGTTTTTCATTTTTTAGCATGTTCCATGATATACATTTTGCAGCCAACACTTCCGTCATATACATTTTGCACCCAACAATTACAGAGTCGCTGGTTGGGGGATTCATTTTTTTTATTTTTCATGTCGAGTTTGTTTCTTGATATACATTTTTCACCCAACACTTCCATCATATACAATTTGCACCCAACAATTATGTCATATACTTGAGACTGAGTAATTTATAGAATATTATAACATTGTAATTTACATAACATTATAACAATGTATCAAGATTTATATTAATTTATATAATGCTATAACGCTTTTTACTTAATGAATAGTATGAACAAATATTTAAATTTTATTCAATATTATTTTTAACGTTTTTAAATGTAAATTTGGAATTTGCACCCAACAATTACGGAGTAGTAGGTTCACATTTTTCATTTTCCATGTCCAGCTTGTTCCATGATATACATTTTGCACCCAACATTTCCTTCATATACATTTTTCACCCAACAATTCCGTCATATACATGAGACTAAGTAATTTATAGAATATTATAACAATGTACCAATATTTATAGTAATTTATATAATGTTATAATACTTTTTACTTAATGAATAGTATAAACAAATATTTAAATTTTATTCAATATTATTTTTAATGTTTTTAAATGTAAATTTGGAATTTTTGAATTTTGATTTTGTTTATGATAATAAAGATGAAATTTATTTTTATTTTTCATTTTTCATGTCCCAGTGATATAAATTTTCCACCCAGCACTTCCTCCATATACATTTTGCACCCAACAATTACTGAGTCATGGGTTGGAGGAGTCAAGTCATTGGTTCACATTTTTAATTTTTCATGTTTAGTGTGTTCTGTGATATACAGTATGCACCCAACAATTCCGTCATATACATGAGACTGAGTAATTTATAAAATATTATAACATTGTAATTTATATAATATTATAACATTGTATTAAGATTTATGGTAATTTATATAATGCTATAACACTTTTTACTTTTTTTTTTTATAAGTAAGAAGAAAATATATATCAAAAAAACCTGCTAGAGGCAAAAAGGAGGAACCCGATTACAGTCATGGTCTAGTTACGCTGATGAGCTGCCCCAATAGAGGGGAAACCAACCCATTTAGCCACTGAGTCATTAAAAGTTTGATACAACATACTAAGCATTAAAGTCTGAAGCTTAAAGACTATTAAACGAAATTGACACATAACCTAGGTGGTAGCCACGTAGCTTGGCCAGGTGCCTTGGAGATCCTCAGGTCCAGGCGCCTTTTCGATGATCGGCGTGCCATCTCCCCAGTGCACTTCATCCTGCGCCATGGCTTCAATGCTCGGACCGTTGCGAACAGTGTCCTGCGTCTCAGGCTTGATCTCGGTCTTGCCATGCTTCTTTTCCTGCCCTGGCCCGGTGCCTTGGAGATCCTTGGGCCTAGGCTCCTCTTCAATAATCGGCGTCCCGTCTCCCTAGTGCACTTCAACCTGCACTGTGGCTTCAATGCCCGAACAGTTGCTAACAGTGTCCTTCCCGTTCTGTTCTCCAGACTGCATCATGATTCCTCCTCTGTGGGTAGATGGGTCAGGATATTTACTCCCATCCTTTCTGACGTTGCCCGTGGCATTAGCTACTTCATGCATGGGAGTCGCTCCGCTCACATCTGTGTGGATAGATGCCTACAGAGTGGACAGGAGCTGGAGGAATAGCCCAATTTTCTCGTTGTTTAATTCTAGGTGTAACTGTAAGTCCTCCACTCCCCATTGAAGCTCGAAAACTAAGCCCTGGAGGATGGACAACTGGTCTCTGATTTTCTCACCATGGATTGTGTCCGTAGAGGAGTGATCCATATGAGGTTGGTCGTGCGAAGGGGGAGGGTTCGGGGTGGAATAAGAGCCAGGAGGGGCTGCTTGACCGGGATAAGATAGTGCAGCCATCGACAGAGAGTGTATGACGTGCAGGGCTGAGCTGAGCGCCTGAGGAACGAGCTCCAGGTGGTGGATGGACTTGCTCGGGGGAGGTTGCTCAGAGGGGGGAGTCGGAGGCCGACGAGGCCTCCCTCGCGGCCTACGCTTATGCTTTGGCATGGGAAAACTGTAACGACAAGCAAGGGTCCAGAGGGGAGGGAGAGTAACTGGGTGGCAGTCTGCTCTAGCCCATGACGACCATAGTCGCGGATGGGAGAGCGCCTTCTGCCACCACCTCGAGCTGTGGGCAAAACACAGAGCCATAACTAGGTGCAATTCCATATCAAATTCGACAGAGGGGGGAGGCGTTAATGCCCGCTCGCATGACATGAAGGGTAATAAAGTCACAGGAGGGTGGTCAGTGGGGGCACGAGCCCGTCATATGGCTCCGTGCCCTGCTGGCATCCTGCGCTCCCCTCCGCTAGCCCCGTGTCCTCCACTAACACCCCATCCGGGGGAGCATCCACCATTCTGGCTTTGTGAATGCACTACTGCAGAATAGGGTGATTGGGTTCCAGATATGCATTGCAGATGAGCTCCGACTCTCGCCTGTTGAGGCCTTTATTGGCCAGAGTATCCGCCACTTGATTCACGTTTCTTCTGACGTGGGTAGGGATGATGGCCAAGTCTGGTCGCAGGGAATCGGTGATGCTCTGGAGGCCATGTAGGAGGTGCCAACTGGGCGAGATTCTGTCTGGGCTGACTCCATTTAATATTTTACGCAATATGTTGATGATGATTTGGGAGTCTCCCTCCACGATTAATTTGGAGTAGTTGTTTTTGATGGTCATCTGTAGACCCTTAGAAAGACCCCAGAGCTCTGCTGCATTGTTTGTGGAGTGTCCTATGGAACCAACTCCGATGAGAAGAATTTCCCCATTGTGATTGTGAAAGACTATTCCATAACCTGCTGGTCCCGGATTGCCTTTGGAGGCCCCGTCGAAATTGAGCTTGATGAAGTCCTCCGGGGGGGGGAACCAGGAGGTGGGACTGCTCTGAGAGGGGGTTGGTACAGAAGGCGTACTAGTCTGCAGGGGGGAAGGTGGGATCCAGAAGCGGAGGATGGGGATCTCTTCAGGGCACTTGTTGAGGTGATCATCAGCTCGGAGCTAGGGCGGGATGGATTCCAGGATGTTGCAGTAGCATAATTTCCATCAGTGCTGCCATGGGAGGGAGAGGCCTTTGAAGAGTCGGTTGTTCCTTTATTTCCAGGTTTGCCAGAGAATGAAGCCTGGTAAAATCTTCCAGACCCGATTTAGGAGGGGTGAACGGAAATCTTGGTCCCGCCAGTTGGTGATGGTCTCCAATATGCTGTACCTACGATGGTCGGAAGTCCTCATAACAATCGCCATCTGATCCCAGAGTTGGGCGGTGTAATGGAAGGAGTTGAGAATATGTTCCATCGTTTCCTCTGCCTCGCCACACAGTGAGCACATAGAAGGCCCCACGAACCCCATTTTCATTAGGTTGTCCCATGTGAGAATACCGGAGTGTGCAACTAGCTAGAGAAAGAGGGTAATTTTAGGCCAGTGCTTTAAATTCCATAGTTTTCTCCATAATTGCAGATTGGGGAGGGGGTTTGATGGGGCCCTGAGCCGGTAATCTTCTCAGGTGCTGAAGGTGCCACACGGTTTGTGTCCCCATCGCAGAATGTCCTCTCCTTCTATAATGGGAATTCTTCGCTTCTACAATTCCTCCTGCATAGGGCCTATATGCACATCTGGTGCCAGATTGAGGTGTTCTCTGTCCACATGCCACTGGCGCCATGTATCTTCCTGGGGGTTGATCTTCCAGTAGTCAGTCACTTTTGTTAGTCCTATTCGAGTGGCTTGTGTGCAGATGTTAAGGGCCCATTCCTCCTTAGCCAGGATTGGCCATTCCTGCCAGGAGTCCTGCCAAAACAGGGCAGTCCTCCCATTTCGGATATCCCAGAAAACATGATCAGTGACCAAGTGTCGATTCTGCATAACCGCAGTCCAGATCAAGGAGCCTTGAATGTCTTCGTCCCACCGGACTAAGTTTCTTTCTACTATATTTGGAGCATATTTCTTCCTCCAGAGTCGGGCCCAGAGGTCCTTGGGGCTTTTAAGCTAGCGCCACCAAATCTTGGCGCTAAGGACTTTGTTCATGATGAGCGGATCCCTTAGCCCTAGGCCGCCTTGCTCCTTGGGGAGACATAGCTTGTCCCAGCTGACCAAGGCTATTTTCTTCCCTGAATTGAGTCCCTGCCAGATGAAGTTCCATTGAATACCTTTGATGGTATTGAGGACAAACTTTGGAGCAGCCAGCGCTGAGAAGGAAAAAATTGGAAGTGCTTGGAGGACAACTTTAAGGAGAATGAGACGGTTGGGAAGGTTAAGAACCCTATAGGTCCAAGAGGACAGCTACTTGGTAAAGGTAGACATGAGGTGTTCCCACAAAGAGTTTCGTAGTGCAGTGTCTATCAGTGGGATGCCAAGGTATTTAGACGGAAGGGAGCTTCTGCTGAATCCTAGAATATCCGAGATGTGGCGCTGTATAGGAGGGGGAGTGTTGAAGAAGAAGACTTGGGACTTGTCCTTGTTGCAATCCAAACCGGAGGCCTCGGAGAAAGTTTGAAGGATGCCTAGGATAGAGTTATCTTCCCAGACCGTTGGGCAACCCATCAGGAGGGTGTCGTCAACGAATTGGCTATGCGAGACAGGCGGGGAGATTCCATGGAGGGGCATTCCTGATAATTGCTTTGACTCAATCGCTGCATGGATGGATCTGCTAAGACCTTCGACCAGGATAATGAAAAGGAAGGGGGAGAGGGGATCTCCTTGCCTGATCCCTCAGGACGAGGTGAAGGGCTGTGAGGGCACTCCATTGACAAGGATAGAGAAGAAAGCTGTGGAGGTGAGATTCAGGATCCAATATACCCATTTTGAATCAAAGCTGAAAGCCAGCAGCATGGAACACATATAGTTCCAACTGATCTTGTCAAAGTCTTTAGAAAGGTCCAATTTAAGAAGCATACCTGGGGTTTTGGTTTTCTGCAGGGAGTGGATCACTTCATGAGCTAGGATGACACTGTCTAAGATCTGTCTTCCCTCCACATAGCTGGATTTCTCTGGGGAGATAATTGTCGGCAAGATGGTTTTGAGTATTCTAGCTATCACTTTTGTAAGGAGCTTATAGATAACATTACAAAGTGCGATGGGCCTGAACGCCTTGGGATGATGAGCCTTCCCTTCTTTGGGGACTAAGGTGATGAAGGTTGAATTGAGAGCCTTGAGGACTTGTCCCGATGCCCGGGAGTCTTCCAGGATTTCCCAGACTTCTATTCTAATCATCGCCCAATAGTAATGGAAGAAATCACTGGTGAAACCATCAGGGCTAGGAGCCTTACCTTTCGGGGTTTCCTAAATATCTTGGTCCACTTATTCGATGGTGATTGGTCTAAGCAGGCCGGCGTTCTACTCCTGAGTGACAAGTGAAGGCACATGTTGTGTGATCCTATTGATGGCTCCTGATCTGTCTGCCTGCGGTTCCGTGAGGAGGTTTTGGAAGTGCCTTATTAGGGTGGCTTCTATATCTTCATGCGATTGTAAGACATCCCCTTCGTCGGAGATGAGATGCGTGATTTTGTTGGTATGACACCTTTGAATGACTTTCCTATGGAAAAATTTAGTGTTGTGCTCTCCCTCTTTGAGCCATTGCACCCTCGATTTCTGTCGCCAAAGAATCTCTTCTTGACGCCTCCTATCTTCAAGCTGCTGACTGATGCTTGTTTCCTGTGCCTTAAGCTCTTCTGTTAGTCCCTGTAGCCTAATCTGATGCTGAATGTTTTCCATTTGTGCTGTAAGCTATTTTTTAGCATCAAAGATATTCCCGAAGGTGTTCTGATTCCATAGTTTGAGAGCGTTCTTGAGGTTCTTCAATTTCTGCTGAAATTTGTACATTTTGGATCCACGAGGAACCTCTGCTTCCTTCCACCAGGTGTGGATGTTTTTTTGGAAGTCCGGATGATCTATCCAGAATGACTCAAATCTGAAGGGTTTCTTACCCGATGTGGCTGAAATATCCACCCATAGTTGAAGTGGCCAGTGGTTGGATCTAGGGAAATTGAGGATAGTGGACTCCATAGAGGTGCCTTCCAGCATGAATGCTTCTGAGACTAGAAATCTATCCAGCTTGCAAGCTATTTGGTGACTTCCCGTTCTTCTATTTGTCCAGGTATGGAGGCCATTGCTGGTGTTCAGATCTATTAAGCCAATAGTGTCTATGAGACTGTTGAAATCGCCAGATTCCCTGTCCAGACGGCGCAAACCTCCTCTTTTCTCTTCCAAGCTACGTATGAGATTGAAGTCTCCTCCTACAATCCAGTTCCTATGTTGGGTGTGGTTCGAAGTCTGCCTTAGGATTTTGAGAAAGGCCTGCTTATCCCTTGGGTTGGTTGGACCATAGATATTGATAATATGTCCAGGTTTGCTTGTACCTATCAGCTTGTAATCAGCTGTGATGGCCCATCTAGTGGCCGAGAGGTTTTCCATTATTATTGTACTGGTATTCCATAAAATAGCTAATCCATCGGCTGTGCCTGTGGCATCTGTGGACATTGTTTCCCCCTGCTTCTAGTATTTGGGGATTAGTTTGTCAATATCTTCTGAGCTACATTTTGTTTCTTGAAGGAAAAGAACGTCTGGTTGCTCTGCTATGATCAACTCCCGTAGCCGTTTTTGCTTGCTACGTCCGTTGAGACCTCTAATGTTCCTTGTGATGACCTTCATGATGACGGGGGGGTGGGAAGGGGAGGGAAGCTATCCGAGATTAGGTTGATTTGTCCAGATTTTACCATATAGTTTCCTATTTCATGTATGAGTTTGTTGGTAGATTTTCTGCCCCGCTTTTTCTCATCTTTGTGGATTTTGTTTGGGTTTTTTGATTGACCTCCCTGGATTCCAAGGCCTTTGCTAGCTCGCGCTGAGGATCCGGCCGAGGAGTTGAGGAACACCTTGTGTACCTTCCGCAGCTGGTCTCTGGGAATGGTGTAGAGTTTTTGTTTCCTGTAGGCATGCTCCAAATGCTCCAGATCTACCCCAGCTAGGTCCTGTTCCTCTAGTTCCATGTCCGCTTCTCCATCCTCTGTCTTCGGTGGGTCTTGTTGATCCTTGCTTATGTTGGGTGGGTTGGGATTCGACGCCTTGGCCATAGTGGATCGTTCTCTGCCTGGGTCAAGGAATGGGGGTTCAACTTCCGAAGGCCTGTCCTCCGATGGGGCATGAGTGGTCCCGTCCCCTGTTTGATCTTGCAGGATTGCAAATTTGTTGCTAGTTGAGGGGCCTTTGCTTACCTGAGTCGGTTGCCTCTTTGGTCCCTGATGCCTTTTCCCCGTTGGTTGTACAAAGGCATCCTTGTCCTTACCTCCTTCGATACTCCCTTCTTTTTGTGCATTATTGAGTGGGCATTCCCTAAATAGGTGACCATGCTCATGGCACTTCCTGCAGTGAAACGGGATGTGCTCGTAATCAATGGTCTGAGACCAGTCTTCATCATGGTACTCCAATGTGATAGATTCCGGAAGTGGTTTAGCAATATTCATGTACACACAGATGCGTGCGTACGAGGTGTAGCGTTGTTTCTTAGTGGCCTCTGAGGACTTGACATATATACCTATGGTATTGCCAATGCCGGCCAGGACCTCTTCCAGCCAGAACTCCTGGGGTAGGGAGTAGAGTCGGATCCATACCAGTGCGTGGGAAAATTCCTCCTTCTCCGGGCTGAACTTCTCAGTCCAGAATCTAAGGAAAAGTCCTGCCGAATTGTAGAAATACAGTCCTCCCTCGAAGACACGATTCCGATCTTCCAGGTTATGAAAGATGATGGTGAAGAAACCTTTGGATCCCAACTATAAGTCGTAATTCCCTTTCGGTTTCCACCAGTGCTGTATCCATCTGATCAAGTCTCGCTCAGAGGGCCAAAGCCCTAGGAATTTTTCGATTAGGGCGTAATCCCTCATGTACTGCTTTTTTTCCTCAATACGTGGTGTGCTGATTAAATATTTCAGAGCTTTAGGGGCTTGAGGGATACACTTACCTGGTTTCCAAGGATTTGACGCGGGGGTCTTCTCTTTCGCCGGATCTATTTCCATTTCTCGGTCTTTGAAGGAGTCGTCCATCACAAGTTTCTCATGCAGGTCCAGCGGCGTTTCGAAAGTTGGTCGCTTCGGCCCTTCAGACAGAGTGTCGCCTGCTGTTGCGCGGTTGTAGGAGGCGCCCTGCGGCGCCCCCTCTTGACGTTCCATGGCCTCAGAGGCCGAGAGTTGTGGTCTCTCAGATCGATTCTGCGTAGGAGAGGCTAAACCCTAGTCAGATCGTTAACACTAGCTACCAACTTAGGTACCATAACACTTTTTACTTAATGAATAGTATAAACAATTATTTAAATTTTATTCAATATTATTTTTAACGTTTTTAAATGTAAATTTGAAATTTGCACCCAACAATCACAGAGTCTTGGGTTTTGGAATTTGCACCCAATAATCATGGAGTCACGGGTTCACATTTTTCATTTTTCATGTTCACTCCGTTACGTGATATACATTTTGCATCCAACACTTCCGTCATATATATTTTGCACCCAACAATTCCATCATATACATGAGAGTGATTAATTTATAGAATATTATAACATTGTACCAAGATTTATAGTAATTTATATAATGCTATAGCACTTTTTACTTAATGAATAGTATAAAAAATTATTTAAAGGTGAATATTATTTTTGATTTTTTATTTTTCATGTTTAGCTTGTTTCGTGATATACATTTTGCACCCAACAATTACGGAGTCACAGGTTGGAGGAGTCGCAGAGTCGTTTTCATTTTTCATGTCCATCTTGTTCCATGATATACATTTTTCACCCAACACTTCCGTCATATACATTTTGCGCCCAACAATTCCTTCATATACATAAGACTGAGTAATTTATAGAATATTATAACATTGTACCAATATTTATAGTAATTTATGTAATGCTATAACACTTTTTACTTATTGAATAGTATAAAAAATTATTTAAATTTTATTCAATATTATTTTTAACGTTTTTAAATGTAAATTTGGAATTTTGGAATTTTGATTTTGTTTATGATAATAAAGGTGAAATTTATTTTTATTTTTCATTTTTCATGTCCTGTGATATACATTTTGTACCCAACACTTTCGTCATAGACATTTTGCACCAACAATTTCATCATATACATGAGAATGAGTAATTTATAGAATATTATAACATTGTAATTTATAGAATATTGTAACATTGTATCGAGATTTATACTAATTTATATAATGCTATAACACTTTTTAGTTAGTGAATAGTATAAACAAATATTTAAATTTTATTCAATATTATTTTTAACATTTTTTAATCTAAATTTGAAATTTTGTAATTTTGAATGCTATAACACTTTTTACTTAATGAATAGTATAAACAATTATTTAAATTTTATTCAATATTATTTTTAACGTTTTTAAATGTAAATTTGGAATTTTGGATTTTGATTTTGTTTATGATAATAAAGGTGAAATTTATTTTTATTTTTCATTTTTCATGTTTGTTTGGTGATATATTTTTTGCACCCAACACTTCTGCCATATACATTTTGCACCCAACAATTACGGAGTCGTGAGTTCGCTGAGTTGTGAGTTCACATGTTTCATTTTTCATGTCCAGCTATTCCTTGATATACATTTTGCACCCAACACTTCCGTCACATACATTTCTCACCCAACAATTCTGTCATATACATGAGATTGAGTAATTTATAGAATATTATAACATTGTAACAAGATTTATAGTAATTTATATAATGTTATATGATTATAAAGGTGAAATTTATTTTTAATTTTCATTTTTTATGTCGAGCTTGTTCGGTGATATACATTTTTCACCCAACAATTAACATTTTTCATTTTTCATGTCCAACCTGTTTCGTGAAACACATTTTGCACCCAACACTTTCACCATATACATTTTGCACCCAACAATTCTCTTATATACATGAGACTAAGTAATTTATAGAATATTATAACATTGTACGAAGATTTATAGTAATTTATATAACGCTATATAATGTTATAATATTCTATAAATTACTCACTCTCATGTATATGATGGAATTGTTGGGTGCAAAATGTATATGGCGGAAGTGTTGGGTGCAAAATGTATATCACAGAACAAGTTGAACATGAAAATTGATAAATTTCAAATAAAACTTATTCGAGTATACTAAATTATGCATGGATACCACATGTACTGCAACTTGCAACCCATGCATTTACTCTCATTCCAACCTAGCAGGGATTACGTTGCCATACAACACTTGTTTATTAGACCTAACGAATTAAGGTGCTCTTAGTGTGTAGGAAAATAAATTAGTACATAAACCAAAAAGAGAAAACCCTCTTACCTCAAATTTATTTTTTATCCTTTATTTTATTTTCATTTGAAGATTGCTATGATGTTGAAAGTATGAAATTAAATTCTTAGTATTAAAAAAATCCACCATTAAAAGTTTAAAATAATGATTACTTCGATCATTTTGATGATTTCTTTCATGAAGTTTGATTAAATTTACACGAAATAAAAATTTAGGTTAAAATAATGATTACTTCGATCATTTTCATGATGTGTTTCATTAAGTTTGATTAAATTTATACGAAATATGAATAAACTAAATTATTATAAAATTAGATTGGATTAAATTTATATGAAATATGAATAAGTTAGATTATTATAAAGGTTTCTTCTATAATGTAGTTTTTTTCTTGATATTTTTATTTTATTATAATAATAATGATTTAATTTTCTTTTTATAGATTTGAACATGTGATCTCTTAAAAGGAAACACATGTTCTTAATTATTAAACTCATTTAAGTTGTACAAAGTATATAAATATAAGGTACATGGTAAAATTACAATCACTTATAATATCCTATCTTCATATATACAGTTAAGTCCAAGTGAATACTTGGTACTACATGACCTTTGCCTAGCTTAAGAGATGATGTAGCATAGCATAAAACATATTGGGTATCTTGGTATACTATAAATGATGAAGAATAGAAGATACTCCTGGGATAGTATAATCTTAAGAGATGATGTAGCATAGCATAGAAGATATTGGGTATCTTGGGATACTATAGATGATGAAGAATAGAAGATACTAGGTATCTTGGGATAGTATAGGAGGTCAAAAGGGTTCTTTTGATTTTGGATTAAGACTTCTTCTAATTGATTAAGAGATGTATTCCTTGAAAATAAAAAAGAGGTTGACTACCCAAAACCTAAAAACATTTGTTACAAGAGAAACACTTTCCCTTTATATATGGTCAACTAGTTATTTTAAGTGGCATTATTTTTTTGAATAATAATGATGATTGAGAAAACATTTACAAATAATTGTTAGTTGTCACTATTCTAAAATAATTGTTAGTTGTCACTATTCTATTCACAGTTGAGTTATGATAGATTTTTCTACCTTCAAATAAATATATAATCTTTTAAAATAATCAAAAAAGAAAAAAGAAAATCCATAACATTTAATTGTTTATGGGTTTATTTTTTAAAATATTTGAATATAATTGAGATCAAATTTTATATTTTATCTTTTATAATAATAATAATTCGTTTTTAAGGTCACGACTAAGCAAGCCACCAAATTTACAGAGATATTTTGTTTTTTTCCTTATTTTTATTTATTGATTTATTATCACAATTTTAATTAAAATGTTATTATTTTTATTATCAAATACTATGATCTACATATAATTTTATTTTATTTCAAAATAAATATGTGATTTCTTATACTTTGATATTTATAATATCTTTTATTTAAAAATAGTTATAAATAAATTAATATAGATTTAACTTCATTTTCTTTCATACTTATTAAATATTTATTTTTTAAATTAACTTTTATAAACTTTTCCTTTCAAATATTTTAATATGGAAAGGAGTTCCCATGGTCTTGAAAACCAACTAAGAATCTTCAAGGATTTTTGCTCCAATATGAGTATGACTGTTAATATTGATAAGACTAAGTTCATGATTATTAAATCCAATAAGATTTCTAATGATACCTTTGTATATGACAACAACAACTTGGAGGAAGTGACTTCATACAAATACCTTGGAATTGATATTCACCACAAGCTCAATTGGAATTATAGCATTGAGAAAAGGAGTATTGAGGGATGAAAAGTTTATTATGGGCTTGAAAACAATTGTAAATCAACTGATCTTTGGAGCTGGTATAAGAAGAAACTCCTCTTTGATACTCTTGTTACACATGTTATCTTTATGGATACGAAGTCTGGGGCTGTAGTATCTCTCGTGAATCTTGGAGAAAGATAGAGAAAATACAAAAGAATTTGATAACCTATAATCTCAAAATTAAAGGAAATACTCCCTATCCCATCCTCCTTTTAGAAACAACGCTTTCCCCCATTGAGAGCATTGCTATGACTAGATACCTAATGTATAAGAACAAGTTAAATAACATGGAAGACGAGAGTCTACCTAAAATTGCTTCAAAATCAAGTCATAACCACCATTGACTCAAGCGAGGATGGAATAAAGATGCTCGATCTTGGCTAAACTATTGGGGAATCATGGAAGAAACCATTTTGCAAAAAAAATACACTTTTAAAAAAAACGTCAAATCAAAATTTAAAGAGAAAATGTGGTGTGATAAAGAGTTAGAGGAAAAAAGAAAATTAAGGTGTTATAAAGATGTAATCAACCCTAATCTAGAAAATCAAAATTATCTATTTGTTTTGCCAAGTGTAAAGAAAAAAATAAGCATTGCTAAGATAAGAAAAAATTCTCACTAGCTCCATAGTGAAACTCGGAGTTGGTCAATTCCTAAAAGGCCATGGGATGAAAGAATTTGTCACCTTTGTGACACTAAGAAGGTTGAAGATGAAAAGCACCTTCTTTTAGATTCTCGAGTCTATACCCATATTAGATCTCTTTTTCAAAATATTTATCACACTACCAACCTTCCTAACATCTTAACTCAACAAAAGTATGGTGATCTTGGAAAGCTTCTCTTAATGCATTTCGAGCACAAAAACAAAATTCTAAAACAATCACAAGTAATCACTTACCCTATTAAGGTCCGATAGACCAATTCGATTTTAGTGAACGTTAATAATCATCATCATCATCATCATTATTATTATTATATTTAAAGTTAAAATAAATAACATAAAAATAGAAATACATCATGCTATAAATTTATGTGATAAATATATTTAAATAAAATTAATTATTTTCTTTAATTTTATTTCTCTATAAATGTGTATTTCATAATTATATTCTCTATATAAATATATCTAACATTGGAATTTGGGTGCACCTATCTTTGGCTAGGGTTTTACTCTAGCCGTTGTCGTTGATCCTGCTGGTTGATCTGATAGAATTCATTATGTTCTGTGCTAGATCCAGTTTGTTTCAGTGAGTCTCCAACCCTGGAATTGTTCGCTGGTTGTTTCCAGCTTTTGAACTCTTTACTTTAAGCCCATGTGTTGGTTGGAATTGCTCGCCAAACCAGTGTTGACGCAGTCATATTTTTGTTCTTTGGAAGATCTTTATGTGTCTCTTCTCCATGGGATGTTCTTCCATCTTAGATGCAGAAGCTTTTGCTTCTTTTGGTCAAAGCATCTAGATTAACATGTCAAAACTGATCTGAAAAATATAGATTCCCTATAAGGGTAGAATCCATCTCCAATCTGGACATGGTTTGATGCGGTAATAAAGAAAACTCTTATGCTTATTCTGAAAGAGAAAGGCTTAGTAGGTAAGTTTATAGGTATTGGGCCTAGTTCTAAAACTATTCAGGGATAGATATCTAAGAATTGGGTTGTTACAAAGTTTATTATTTTAATTTATTCTAGAAAATATTTTTATGTATTTCTATTTGAAAACAAAGAAGATATGGATCAGGTTTCTATTTCTTGGATTCCAATGGATTGTTCCTTTCCCACTAGACTCATAACTTTAATCCATACATGGGAATTTCTTCTACTTTTGTATCGATCAGATTGCCATGCCTCCTCATTATTTTAGGGGGTCAAGGATCTTTTGCCACACCTCTTCATTATTTTTTTTGGGTTAAGGATCTTTCAAAGTTATTGAAAACAATTTCCACTTTGAAAATGCTAGAGGTGATTTAATTTAATTTGGAGGGATAGAATCATCTTCATGCCCTTGATTAGGATTAAGTTTCTTTCAAATGTAAATCTTACCATGAGTGTGTGCATTTTGCTAAAATTCATCTAAAAACTCAAAAATCCCAAGGACCTTCTAAGTTGACTTCAATTTCTCAGAACAATGCCAAACAAGATTCATTCAAGCAAGTCTCAAAAAATAATAAGAAACAATAGCGAGGGGGCCTCAACTAGACAATAGGTACATGTGTCTATTCTCTTCAATAACAAATTTAGTGTTTTGGAAATTCAAGAGGAAAAAGAGGAATAGAATGAGAAATATTACCGAAAGAATAGTTCAAAATGCAAATCTAAGCCAACAACAAAAGAAAAAACCAAAACAAAGAATACAACTTCAAAAAATGGGGATGAGACCTCAAAAAGGGTTAGGGTTTGTGCAACTTTTCAAGTGAAGGAATGAAAACTAGAACTAGTGGTCGTGGCTCAATTGAACAAGGATCGGAATTCAATTTGGGTTTAGGCAACTCGCCATGCTTCTAATGGGAAGATTTCCATGAAAAAACGGTGGGAGAGCAGAAATATAAATCTCTTTCCTTTGCAGAAATTCTAAAGAAGAAATCGTGTTTTTTGCATCCTCCTCCATTAGCAAGAGGTAGGAAATCAATTAAAGATAATAGATAGAAAAAACCAGAATCAAGAATAATATGGGGTTCTCAACAAACCCTAGATGTGTTTGTGTTAAATGACTCGTGAATTAAGCATAGCAGTTAATCATATTTTTTTTTTTGCATTATGTTATGTAAACATTTTGTAAGAATTTATTCTTGCAAAAATGATTAAGTACTTCACAAAAAAAAATAATTAATCTTTGTACTTTAGTTATAGTTTTTATATTAATATAAATTTAGCTTATGTTTTATACAGTCTAAGTGGGCCTAATGGTTAAGAACATATGTTACCTCCTAAGAGGTCACAAGTTCAAATCCAAAGGGGTAGGGTATGTATACCCTTGTAAACTTTACCAATCAAATAGTTGGATCCAACGGGAGTAGGGTATGTATACCTCCTTTAAAATATAAAATTAGTAGTGAAGAAAATATTAAAAATATATAACATTTTTAGTTTATTTCTCAATTTTCTATTATAATATTTTGATATAAAATCAATTTACTGGGTTTATTGTTTTATATATATATATATATATATGTATATATATGATAGTGATCATGGTAATTAATGACTCTTTAGATCAATTTTGGTCCATGAGACCTTATTAAGAAAGGTAAGAAATTTTAGAATTTCATTTTTTTTTTTGCTTAAATAGCTTTAAGATAAACATTCTCAAATAACAAGTTAAAATGTTACATTTTAAGAGAAAGTGTTTTTCATCTTCAACTCTTTTAGTGTCACAAAGATGAGAAATTCTTTGGACCCATAAATATTTGTATGTTATATTTTTGGGGGGGATTGTATTTTATAATTTCTTATCATATCTTTAAGTTACTTGGTAAAAACAAAAACAAAAAACATTGTGAGTGAAGTACTTAATATCATATGTTGTATATATTTTTATTTTTGTTATGAAATAACTTTTTTGTAATTTATTTAATTTGTTTTCTCTTTTTCTTTATAGGAAATCCCCCAAGTACTTCTCTCATTTGAGTGGTACAAAGAATGGATCAAAGCCATTACAACAATGTACTCATTAAGAAATCAACATATCGCTTTCAAGAATTACACACAAATTTAATTAACTCATATTTATACACATATAATTAAATCATTCAATAATAACAACTTGGAGGAAGTGACTTCATACAATTATCTTCGAATAAATTTATATCACAAATTTAAATGGAGCTATACACTCAAAAATGATAAATTATACAACCATATATTGAGTTGAACTACAACAATATATGTTCCAAAGATATCTAACAATAAATAGTGGCTTTGGATTTCAAGAAAAATTGAGAGCTCCTTATTTGTTAGATAAATAAAACACTTATGTCCACAAAAAAAACATCCCAATAGTTCTTACATGAGTAAATTCAAACAAATTACTCACATAATAAAATACATAAATATTGCATGACTAAGCTAGATTACAGGCCCATCTTCTTGTCACCATTTGATGCACTATTGAAGGATATTTTCTTTTTCTTTAATACTATTATCCAAGCCTCCTTTGTCTTTGATGAGGTCCTTGCTACTCCTATATTTTTCCGATTTGTCTTTATCTAGGGTTTCCAATTGTTCTTGTATCTCATCTTCTTCAATAGGTTATTCTTCCACTTAACCTTGTTGTGTCGATTATTTCTAATATGGAGGGACTTCTTTTGAAGAATTAACACAAGTGTTCTCTAAATGCACTAATGTGTCCATACTTTCCTCTATATCCACTTTGACTCTTCCATGGGAAGATCCAATTTAAATGGATCTTCCTTAGTAATCAATTGATGTTCTTCTTTGGCTCCAACCCACTAGGTTGGGTTTTTCTAATGCTTCTTAACTTATCCATTTTGGGAGATTTTCTAATAAAAGTCCCATTTCAAAGAAATATCTAGAATAGAAAGAAATATGTTCATAATCAATATTTTGCATTCAAGAGTAGTTTTCATATTTTATAAATATTTATACCAAAAACTCTTTGTTGAAGTCTATTTACACATATATGCATGCATATGGAGTGGTTCTTCATTTCCTTTTTTTAGAAATTTTGTTATATTATCTTCTAATGGGTTTGACAATGGCTTGAAGAGAGTTAGAACCCCAAAAATACAAAGACGTATTTGGAAGTCTAACCCACACAAGAGACAAGGAAAGGGCATCAATTATGTTGAAATAATGTAACTGCAAAGTGTATTCTAATTATTATTGTGGCATTATTCATCAGATCAATCCCCATTGCAGATTGATCATGTCATCTATTGTAAAGGACCAAATCCCCTTTTGTGGATTGGTCAAAATATAATTGTAATAGGCAAAATGAGAAGTCAGCCGCAAAATATATTAAATAGGCCCAAGAATATATTAAGGGTAGTTATAACCACTCAGATTGAGAAGTTGGTCATGCAAGTGAAGAGACACTTCCACACGTGCCAGAATTGTATAAATAAGGAGGCTAACACCTCACTTAGACACACACTCACTTGTTCATTGAGAGACAAGTTTCAGAGTTGCAATTGGAGAAGAGAGAGAGAGAGGCACATTCTTGCGAGAGGACTTTCTGTATTTGTTCGAGTTATCTCTTGGCATTGTATTGGCTATCTATAACAAGGAATTTTTTGTTGGTTTTTCTTCCCCTTGAGGGTTTCCTAGGATAAATGATGTGTCTCTTGTGATTGTGTATTTATCAGTGATCCTATATTATGTTATTGTTGTCTATTGAAATGAAAAGAACTCTAATAATAGTTTAAACCTTAACATGGTTTTAGAGCTAAGCTGAAGAGAGCATCTTTTGCAAGAGAAAGTGAAAAACATCATTGTTACCATACATGCAAATTAGGGATTTTTGTTGATTATTTTTTTCATCCCTAAAACCATCTAGAAAAATGTGCCCTTCCTCAAGGATCACTTTGGCATCCTCAACACAACTTTTTAGTGGCTAGATCTCCTAGAAAGTGAAACCATAGTTTCACAAAGTACCAAAAGTACTAGAAAAATAGAGTACCAGAAGTACCAGAAGTACTAGAGTACTAGAGGTACCAGAATACCAGAGGTACCAATCCAGAAATCCGTAGATCAAGTTTGGAGGGGTAAAATTTTCTCAGATCCAAACACACCAGGCTACTCACCTCATCCAAGCGCACCTCCTGCTATGTTCATAACTTGATTTTGAGCATTTTAATTTTTTGGTCATTTTCCTAGCTCCAAGTAAAACATGTGTGTAAGCACTAAGCTTGTTGACAAGCTGGAAGGTGTGTAAAACTTATGTGCCTAGAAGTATCAGATTTGACTCATTCTTGAAGAGAATGACCTAACAAGATTCATCAAAGAGGAAGTGCCAGAACCTGATGATGCTACAGACAAAGCAAAGCATCAAAAGGACACAATAAGGGCCAAAAGAATAATTGTAGATTCAATAAAAGATCACTTGATCCCTTATGTGTCATCAAATAAGACTCCGAAAGAAATGTTTGATGCACTAATAAGACTATATGAAGAAAAGAACATAAACCGGAAGATGAATCTAAGAAATCAACTCAAGAATACAAGGATGCAGAAAGGAGAATCAATCCAAGAATATTTCTCCATAATATCCCAATTCAAATAACAACTAGAAGAAATCAGAGATGCTATAGAGGAACAAGAACTTATAATGACGACCCTTAATGGTCTCACAAGACCTTGGGATGCATTCATCCAAACGATCTGTGCCAGAACAGAGAAACTAAAAATTGACGATCTATGGGAAGAAAGCATTCAAGAAGAAACAAGAGTAGCTAACCGAGAAGCGTTACTAGAAAGAGATGATGATCAAGCCCTATCTACTCACACCAAAGGAGGAAGGAAGAAGTCTTACTTCTAGAAATAAACTCATAAAGATTCTCACCCCCAAAACAAATCTCAACCAAAGAGATTCCAGAAGAAAGGACAACGAAAGGAAAGAGATTACTCATATGTCCAATGCTACCATTGTGAAAAGATGGGACATATTGCGAGATATTGTCCAGCAAGATGAGAAGAATACATAAGGGAAAATAAGAGGCACCATGCCCATGCATTTGAAGATGAAGAGCCACCCGTAAAGATGTTAAGAGAAAAAATTAAAGACTATGTCTTAATCTCGGCCCTCTTAGGATCGGTAACACCTGGAGAGGACACTTGGCTCATTGATAGTGGTGCCTCCAAGAACATCGTAGGTCAAAGAGATATTCTCTCTTTCATTTTAGAAAAGAATTTTTCTCAGAAAGTGATACTTGGAGATGATTACCAATATCCGATCAAGGGAGTGGGAGAATCAAACTACGAGCTTAATTCAGGGAATTCAATGAAGATGAAGGACGTACTCCATGCACCAGGTTTGAAAAAGAATGTAGTCTCCATTTTATCTTTAGAAAAGAAAGGCTTCAGAGTTTCCTTTATAGATGGAGAAGTTCTTATGTGGGCTAAAGGAGAAACCATAAAAGAAGCAATCATCATTGGAAAAGAAGAAGGTGGCTTGTACAAGCTAAAGGGTCACTCAGAAGCTTCCATGAGCCACGCTATTAAGAATCCATGTGAACTTTGGAATAGAATATTATCCCACATCAACTACAAGGCGCACCATACGTATGAAAAGTTGTCACAGTTCTACCAGAACTCAAGGTTGACCATGAAGGCGTGTGCAATGGATGTGCACAAGGGAAGAACATCAAGAACCCTTTTTCGAAGAGAGACAACAAAGAAGAAGGAGTCCTATAGCTCATTCATTCAGATGTGTGTGGCCCAATTCCATCATCCTCCATTAGTGGGTATGTATACTATGTATCATTTGTTCATGATTATTCTCGTAAGACCTAGGTGTATTTTTTGAAATATAAAGATGAAGTGTTCAACAAATTCAGGGAATTCAAAGCCTTGATAGAGAATATTTTTGAAAGAAAGATCAAGATACTCAGGTCAGATAATGGAGGAGAATACACCTCAAAATATTTTTTGAACTTTTGAAAAGATGTTGGGATCAAGAGGGATCTCATCACTCCCTATAATCCTCAACAAAATGGTGTAGCTGAAAGAAAGAATAGAATGATAATGGAAGCAGTGAAGACCATGATCCATGATCAAGATCTTCCTATGTGCTTATGGGTATAAGCAGCAATGAAAACAGTATATGTGCAAAACCGATTATCCCATAGTGCACTTGGGTTCAAGACCCTAGAAGAGATGTTCACCAGAAAGAAGCCAGAGGTAATCCATCTCAAAATATTTGGTTGCCCAGTATTTATACATATTCCGAAAGAGAAAAGAAACAAACTGGACCCTTCAAGAAATAAAGGAATGTTTTTGGGATACTGTGAGGTCTCCAAGGCCTTCAGGATTTATATACCAGGTCACCATGACATTGATATTAGTAGGGATGTGACCTTTGATGAAGATGCAGTGCTCAATAAATCGAGAAGATGTCATCTTGAAAAAGTATATGAATAGGAACCCATAATCCCCAGAGTTGCAGAATCAGTGAGGGAGGTTCCCAGAGCTGCAGAACCAGTGAGGGAAGTTGTAAATTCCCCTGATGAGGAAATTTTAGAATATCATGACATAGTATAATTTCAAGAACCTCCTTAGATGACGATCTCCCATAAAAGAAATCTTTCTTGGGCAAGAGAGCTTATTCAAGATGGAGAGAAATGTGGTGTTCCTGAAGGAACCACGAGACAGGTGAAAAGACCTAAGCCATTCTCCAGTTATATGGCTTTGATGTGTGATATCCTAGAGAAAGAGACTACTTTCTTTGAAGAATCCATTTAGAATAAAGAATGGGTAGATGCTATGAATGAAGAATACTAATCCATAATAAAGAACGATGTATGGGAAATAGTTCCCAGACCAAAGAGAAAGGATGTGGTATCTTCCAAATGGATATTCAAAATAAAACATGTTGCTGATGGAAATATTGATAAATATAAATCAATATTTGTCGCTCGAGGCTTTTCTCAGAAGGAACCCATTGACTATGAAGAGACATTGACTCATGTAGCCAGATACACTTCTATCATAACCATCATAGCACTTGCAGCTAAGATGAAGTGGAAGTTACACCAGATGGACATAAAGACAACCTTCCTAAATGGTGTCATTGAAGAAAAAGTGTATATAGAGAAACCTCAAGGATTTGAAGTTGAAGATAGGAAGTCTCATGTCTGGAAGCTGAAGAAGGATTTTTACATATTGAAGAAAGCTCCTAGATCTTGGTGTGGCAGGATAGACAATTTCCTGATGAGTTTGGGATTTACCAAGAGTAAAGCAGATTCTAACCTGTACTTCAAGGTTATGAACGATGAGCTAGTGATATTATTATTGTATGTGGATGACTTATTCTTAACTGGAGAAGAAAATATCATCACTGAATGTAAAAAGAGGCTTTCCTTAGAATTTTAGATGAAAGACATTGGCCTAATGCATTATTTCTTAGGTCTTGAGGCATGGGAGAGTCCAGAGTGGATCTTCCTTAACCAAGGGAAGTATGTAGTCAAAATCCTGAAGAGATTCGACATGTTAGAGTGCAAGTCCATGAATAAACCCATGGAAACAGAGCTAAAGCTACAGGTCAACACTTCATCAGAATTGATTGATGCCACACTATATAGACAGATCATTGGATCGCTAATGTACTTGATGAAAACTAGACTAGATGTTTGTTTTTCCATGAACACGTTGAGTCAGTTTCTGGTATAACCCAGACATGTTCACCTAGTTCCTGCAAAACATGTGATGAGGTACCTTAAGGGTACATTAGATTGTGGTCTCAGTTATGATGGAGATCATGATTTCACATTGAGTGGGTACATTGGTTTAGATTGGGCTAGAAGTGTCTCTGACAGGAAGAGCACTTCAGGATGTTGTTTCAGTTTGGGATCAACCATGATCTCATGGTAGAGTAGGAAGCAATCCATAATTTCTCTCAGTACAGTGGAAGAAGAATACATTGCTGCGTGTTCTTCCAGTTGCGAAGCTATATGGCTTCGTAAGTTATTGACTGGTCTATTTGACCTAGAGATGGAAGAAACCATGATCCTATGTGACAACCAGAGATGCATAAAGATGACAGAGAATCATGTATTCCATGACAAGTCGAAGCACATAGAGATCCGACATCATTACATCTATGACATGGTGCAGAGAGGAGCCATAAAGTTCTAGTACGTTAGCACAGATGAATAGGTTGTCAATGTGTTGACCAAGCCTCTATCTCATGTAAAGTTTGAGCACTTTTGATATAAAATTGGTATAGTCCGAAAGGACCTTCCTCGAAAGGGGGAGTAGTGTTGTGCTTCCAGCTTAACCGTTGTGACGTAAAGCCAGTCTAGTTGTTGTGTTGAGATGTGCCTAGTATTGTGCTTCCAACCTAACTGTTGTGATGTAAAGCAAGTATAGTTGTTGTGTTGAGATATGTATAGCACTATTCTTCCATCTTAATTGTTGTGACATAAAGCTAGTCTAGTACCTTGCTTCCAGCTTTATAGCTATGATGAAAAGCAAGATGAGTATTGTACTTCCAACTTTATAGCTGTGACAAAAATAAAGATGAGTATTATGCTTCCAACTTTATTGTTGTGATGAAAAGAAAGACAAGTATTGTGTTTCCAGCTTGATAGTTGTGACGTAAAGATAGTCCAATATTGTGCTTCCATCTTGATTGATATGATGAAAAACAAGACGAGTATTGTGCTTCCATCTTGATAGATGTCACATAAAGACAATCCAGTATTGTGATGATGAGCTAGCCTCGTGCTATGATGATGTGACCAACCTCATGTTGTGTTGTTGATGTATTAGTTTTATACTAACCCATATTGATGCAGATGATGATTTCATTCCTTGAGAATGGCGATGATGTCGATGAGAAAAACGTTCGATGATTTATAGATATGTCAGTCAGTGTTCCAAGATGATATTGATGATGTTGTCCTCTCGCCCACATGATGTTGTCGATGATGTTGTCCTCTCTCTCGCCTGATGTTGTTGAAGAATACCCTTCTTGTTAAGGGGGAGTGTTGAAATAATGTGATGCAAAGTGTATTCTAGTTATTATTGTGGAATTATTCATTAGATCAATCCCCATT
>JZKD02S1665202.1:107770-118139 GCA_000966675.3 Picea glauca
GTCAGTCGAAGCTACATCCTGTTTTTCATGTTTCATGCTTGAAGAAGGTGATTGGAACCAAGTGCCAAATTCAAACCAACCTTCCAGAGTTAGCTGAAGAAGGATCCATTTGGCTGCAGCCAGAAGCCGTTTTGGACCAGCATGAGCGTTGCCTACGTCAAAGAGACATAAAGGAAGTGCTAGTACAGTGGAAAGATATGACTCCAGCATATGCCACTTGGGAACCAACTACCATTCTATAGCAGTTTCCACATCTCAAGCCTTGAGGACAAGGTTTTTTTTAAGGGGGCAGAGATGTTAAGGTCCTAACCTGCACATAGGTAGATCAATGTATTCGGATGTAATAAAGGTCAATATTAATAAGGCCTTTCAACAAAATAGAATAAGGAGGATGTAAGAAGACATAATAGAAGCTTTCGCTTCTATAAGGATCTTTCTCTAGATTCTTCTCTTAATAGACATATTTAGTATAAATAAGGGTCGAGGGTATGAGAACCCATCTTGGAGATTATTGTAACAGAGAACTGCTTGATTGGAGGTTGCCTCCTCAAAGAGGCCTTTGAACATTTCTTTCTGAATCAAAGTGTTATTTCTATTGCTAATGTTATATCATTTATGTGTATTGTGAAGATTATGCTGGATATTTTACTGTTATTCTACCATTTCTAGCATTTTATTTCTGTTCTGCATATTTTATATATATGGTATCTTGTAGTCATGCATATGTAAGATGGATTTGGATATAGGGTTGTTCTTGTGTAGGAAAGAGGGTATGATGTCTATTGTGTCTTAGGTGCGGACCAAGGTTAGACATGTAACCTTTTATTCTTATTGAATAAGACAACAAGAGGGAAGAATGCACAAAGGAATGTTGGCTTCTCCCAGTTAAGTGTTCCAGGGTAAAATCTTGGTGTACTGTGTGATTTCTTGTTTCATTTGTGTTCTTGATTAAATTCTTCTTCTCTTTTTCTAGGATTAGTGTGGAAGTTCCTTGCATTTCCTGACATTTCTTTTCCCTTTTAGAAACTTCTTCTTCATCACTATCTTTATTCTTATGAGGAAATTTATAAGAAAAATGACCAATACCACCACAATTAAAACATTTCAATCGAAGCATACATTTATACTTGTCAGTTCCTTTCTTTAATTTCCTTATGAATTTAGCCATTGCTTCATGTTCGTCGGAATCATCACTACATATGCAACCTTTTTTTGATTTTTTCTTCATCTTCTTCTTTGTATGATTGGATTCCTTGAAATATGCTTCCTTTGTTATTGGGTTCTCCTATTATGTTCTCATCTCATAGGTTGTAAATATTCCATGTAGCTTGTCCATGCTTAGTGTACCGCGATCTACTCTTTCTTCTAGGGATGATATTTTAGGATCAAATATCATAGGAAGAGACCTCAATACCTTTTGAACAACTACCGAGTGATGAACTTCTACTCCCAATCCCTTAATATTTTTAACTATTTTGTCAACTAGTAGAAGTTAGGCTGCAATGTCTTCATCTTCCTTCATCTTCAACGGTTCAAAATTAGCTATGAAAATTTGAATCTTAGCTCCCTTAACTTTGGAATCACCTTCATAAATATTTTGAAGTTTATCCCAAAGATCCTTTGCACTGTCAGAATGCATAACTTTGACAAATGTTGAATCAAATAAATTGCTCATAATAGTATCTTTAGCTTTTGAGTTGTTTTCGATGATTTTCTTTCCATCTCTATTAGTTGGGGGATTGGTTGGTGTTTTATACCCATCTAATATTGATTTCCAAATTGTTGGACATGGTGTTATGGTGTTGGCATTGATCTCAAAGAAGGAAAATATGATCAATGTTGGACATAGTATTAGGGTGTTGGCATTGATGTCAAGAAGATCAATATGGTAATGTTATTATATGTCTATGAGATCCTAAATCTCATGATAAATAATGCATTAGGTTGTGCATAATACATAACAAGAGTTATAGAGGAATCCAACATAAACCTAAATCTCGGGAGAGGTAGTGTATTAGGTTACACGATATCAGAGAATGCAACATTAATACCTTTGGAAAGGTTGAAGGAAATCTTAGAAAAAGGAGTTCCTTAAGGAAGTTCTATAGGGATCAAATTCCAAACAGATCAAATGGAGAACACCCTCAGAAATTTGAGGAAAATATGTTACAGTCAGAAGATATCAAAATCGTCGATCGATGACCAAAGGCATAGATCCATGATATTGTTTTAGTTGGAGTCCAAGTATAAATCCAAAGGTGTTAGGAGGAATCATGTTTGTTGATGAAGGTTTTAGTACAATCCAAGACCGTCTGAATTAAATCCCAGCCATCATATTCAGATAAATAATGCTCAACCATAGATCAATATGTTGACGGGTGAAATTGATCACTCGTCAACTGGAGGAGTGAATCCGGTCTGGGGTTGTCTATTTAACCCAATCCATTTGGATTAATCCACTCTGACGGGTCTAGCGGCTCCGTTGGTTGATCTAAGTCCTAAGAAAGTGAAAAAAAACAAAACTAAAGGAACTAACTAAGTGAAAAACAGTTGTTGCAAACTATATACAAATCTAATATATATTCATAGTTTGCTAACTAATATTTATAAAATAGTAATTCTACTTATTAAATGTACGATGTATCGATATGATTAAATCTTTATTATATGTACTTTATTCACAAAATGAAAATTTTGATCGAAATCTGCGAAATCATATATAAATTGATTTATGACAGAGAAGCTATCATTCAATATTTTTTATTTTTTATAACTTTTACAAACGAGAAATGAAATGGAAACTATCTAATAGAGAAATAAAAATAACATCGATACAATGTATTGGACTACAGTAAATTCTTATATTAATGAAACTAGGAAACTGACCTGAAGTATTATCTCCTATTCGTCCTGTGCATAGCATCTACATTTGTTGTTTGATGAGGCCAACCCACACCAGATTTTCCAAATGCTTCTCATAAACGAGAAGAAATAATGGTCAAATTCTAATACCAGAACATGAGAGACGTAGTAAAAACAATTCTATAGTTTGACAAATGATCACATTAAGATAAATCTAGCTTGTAAAAATTTGTGTACAACTGCTCATTTAATAAAGAAGATTAACCTTCAAATCATCAAATTCGAACAGAATAATTGTTGTATATAATATGAGAGACATAAAATAGGGACATCATTTAAATCTGATCACATCAATCTGTAATAAACTGTGATATCTAAAGTAGTCACAATTCTATTGTAAATCAAAATGAGCAAAACTTGAACAAAAATATGATATATCGAAGCTAAAGTTGTACCAACATCAACCTTTCATTCAAGTCTTTCAATCATAAATCCATAGTTTGTGTTCCCAGGTAGCGATGGTTCTTAGTTTACAAAACAATACATTTACAAAGACCACAGGATCAAAACATTTCCTATGTAAATCATCAAATTTGTTCCAAAAATCGTGGGGAATACAATCTCCCAAATTCCCATTGTTATCAAAACTAACAGCCTATTCTAAAACCATGTAAAGAAATAGTATGTTCAGAGATGCCACTAGCAATTTAATCTCCTTTAGAAATCATATGTACCTATGAACGCACAAGAATACATGATTTCAGATTGCATTTTAGTTGTAAAGTCAAAGAATTCGAATTTTAGTAACTAGCTACAGAATCTCACGATTCTGTAGCTAGTTATTATTATAACCAGAATCGTGTTTTATCAAATCAATCAAAATAGAATAGATGCAATTTGAGCAAACAAATCTTGTATTCTAATTAAAAAAAAAAAAAAAATCATCTTAAAGTTATTTTTAAAATACCATACCTCAAATTCATGGATTCGTTCTAATCAAGCAATTTTCGAATTGACAATGGCAGTGGCCGCTTCCACGTTCTTAAAAACAACAGAGCCAATGCTTTTTTGTCTTTTATCATTAGATTGAGATACATTTTGTAATCTGTCATTTTCTTTTGTTAGCACATTCACTCAGTCCTCCAAGGACTTGATCTGAGACTGAAGCAAAGGCACGTCTCTGTAATACTGGTCAAGCCATGACTGACATTCATTGCACTCTAAATGAACAGACTGTGTGTTAACAGGTGGGGAACTTTTCATTTGACTTGTAGGTTCTCTGTCAAGTTTGATCCCAGGGAAGTTGGGGTTGTCTTTAAGACACAGTGGGAGGTTTGTCACATAATTATAGGGTTAAACTAAGCACAGTCCATACGAATATGGATATTCTTCAGTTAGAAACCGTTCAATTTCTGAATTGGAATCCTCCCTTAACTCAATTGGGTTCCGGTCTGCATTTTCCTTAGGTTTATTACGGGCACATTGTGAAACCCAACGCGCGACCCTTTTACCTTTGTAATTGATATTAGTGTTACCCTTACACTTTTTCTTTGCAGATTTTTTAACAAGATTCCCACCATCTTTTGGATACGAATCAGGTAGAGCGTCAGGTTGGGTAGTGTCTGGGTAGGTTGAGGGTTCCACAGAGGTCCAAAGAGAAGGAGAGGGAATAACCGACTTGACGAGGGTTTCTGTAACAACGGACTTGTCAACTTGTCCTATTTAAAAACCATTCCTTAATAGGAAAGCATCCCAACAATTGCCATTTAACTTCAACTGATGAACCATAATAATTTTAATCAAACAGTGGTGGAACAGGATGGAATCGACTTTCTCCCTTTTAAAACACTTTGCCATTTTGTATAAACCTCGAAGGAGAAAATAGGGCATGTTTAAGGGAAAATCGATAAAACTCATGAGAAACCGCAAGTGATATAAGAAAACCAAACCATATCTACCCTCACAGGTAAAAAAACTGCTTGACAATAGCTAACAGGTCGTGCCATCTAGGTTTTAGAGCTATAATGGGCATATCTTTGTCGCAGCTGGTAATATTCCTTGAGGTAAACAACAGTGACCAGGGAACCTCCTCGACCTTAGAGTTTTTAAACCATTTTTGTCCCACGACTAGTAGACTAGTGGCTGAGCTAATGAAATATTCATTTAACTCAAGCTGAACGTCTCCAATTTTAGCTCTGCAACCATCGAACATTAGCGCGAGTTGTTGGGCAACTACCAAATTAAAACCCTCAAAATTCTCAAAAAAGACATGCCAACCATTTCTCTCTAAGTCTTCTTGGGAATTATCAAACAACAACAAAGTCTGGACACCATTGGGTTCAATTCTCACTATGAGAGCCATAGCTAACAACACAAAATCGAGAGGGTATTCAGCAATAGGGTTTGATAGAGAAAAAATAGAGCCATTTTCCCCAAGCTTCCCAATACAATGCAGAGGCAGCTCGAAATGCTATGAAGGAGCATTAATGCTATGCGTGCAAGGATAGTAATGTAGATCGACGCCATGCAAGAACATCATATCAGGTTGTACTTGGAATGACACATTGGTGTAATGATACATTAAAATCATAACAATTAAAAAACCATTATGCACATATCCAAACATTCGATCAAGAGTCAAATGAACAATTGCATATCCATGATTCGACCAAAAAACAATATGTCGAATAAACCATTACATCAAATATTTTATAAATGAAAACCATATTAACAATAGTCAAATGTTAAATGGGTGGTGTTTTGATACATATGTAACCAATGGTGTGTTTGAGGCCAAGGGGTTATAACCATATAAACAACTAGGTTCATGATAATCCAAATGATCATTAACCCTTTGATGTAATCGACATGAATTCCAACTGTCGGTTTTCATGCTTGCAGTTGTGAAAACGAAAACGAAAAGTAGGCACGCAAAAAGCGAATAATAATGGTGTTTTTCAATGAGAAAAGTTGCGACGAGTAATGAGAAACTAAAAACCCTTTGTAGGCAGCTTATAAAAATAGAGATTAACATGGCTGCCAACAATGGCAACACACTGGTAGAAGAAATTATCTCTACCAAATGGACAAATCCAGATTAGGATAATCAACAAAACTTCAACTATAAAACAACCAAGAAACTATTTGAACATCATTATCAATCATAAAAAATTCCAGTTTCAGATTGCTTGTCATTTTAAAAGATGAAAACTAATGACAATCTCAACAAAAGAGAGTCACGAAGTTAAGGTTAAAATCTTCAATACTGTTGACAGAGCCGCTGCTACAAGCAGGTGTCCATAGCCTTGACAAGGATGCCATTTAACCCACTCTGATATTTTTATCTTGCCAAGAAGTTTTAGATCGGAATGAAGGACATTTAAGGTCAAAATATTTCATATCTAAGAATTCTCATATACCCGACATTGCTTCGCTGCCAACGGGCCTGTTCAATACCCTGACGAAGTTATCTTGGTGTCATGCATGCATTTACCCACTGCCAAAAGACCTGTTCATTATCCCAGTGTGTTTACAAGCACTTCCCACATCTCTCTGAAGATTTATTGAATTTTAAAGATATTTAATCAAGCGAGGTGACGCTGAAAATCCTAATATTTTGGACATATTTTAATAAATTATAGACCTTAAGAGAATTTTTTAACTGTCCTTCATTAAGATCTAGAGACAGTTTGTTATAAACCAACCTTCGAAGGCAGGGATACATCTTCTGAGTTGTTCTATTAAGGAACATGGATAGCGTAAGAGGAAATTTTTTATGTATGATCGTGAAAAGCTTCAGTTACAGACTTAAATCAAAAAATGCTTTTCAAACAACAAGCTTTCTTTAACATGGCTGTAAACTTAAGAAAAGTATCATAATTGATGTTTTAACAATCTTTAGTAGTCAATTCAGAGGATAATTTTTTTTGTTCTCTTTGTCTGAAACAGTTCAAGATGCAGGTATATGTGTTTCAGAAATAAAAATTGGTAAGCATAAGGGAAGAATCAAAACCAAAACAGCAAAGAAAAACAAAAAGCAAACAAAGGAAAAATATTTACATAGTGTACATGGGATTTTCATCAAGTGAAATACATTTTTAGAGCTTGGCCATTCACCGGATATGTGTCTGGCTGTCCCTCTAGACTCTGTAATTGAAAGGAGCTGGGACCTAATTTCTCAGCAATCAAAAACGGTTCTAGCCATAAGTTCTGAAACTCTGTATGCTCTCCCTTTCCCTTATGCGGTTTGTCCCATTTTAGGACAAGGTCACCCACCTCAAAAAAAAATTCATAGGAAGAATTGGAGTCAAACCAGCTTTTAACAATGAGTTGATGTTGATCCAATTTTCGTTTTTATTGAGCCCTTACTTATTCTAATTTTAACAACACGTTAATGCGATTCTCCAAAGGGGGGCTGTCTTCTTCTTGTATTTTCTGTGATAACTGCAGAGAGGGAAGAAGGATATGTGGTGGCAGAATTGCCTCTCTGCCGTAAACGAGAAATAAGGGTGAGTTACCAACAACAGTTTTTGGAGTCACTCTATCAGCCCAAATTGCGTTTAACAGTGCATTATGCCAATTTTTATGGTTTTCAGATACTGTTCTCTTGATAATTTTAATCAGATTTTTATTAGTTGATTCTGTCAATCCGTTACCTTGAGGATAGTAGCTGATGAAATTTTTTAGTTTAATTCCTTTTTCTAGAGCGAAATTACTCATCTCAAGAGATGAAAAATAGGAAGCGTTATCAAATACTAGACAATCAGGGATACCAAAACGAGTAATAATATTTGAATTCAAGAAGGTTATTACTTGACTGGTATTTACAGCTTTTAATGGGGCAGCTTCAAACCACCTGGTGAAGTAATCTGTGGCTGTTATGATAAAATTATGCTGCTGTGAGGATGGCAGATTGATCAGACCTATAATATCAAGACCCCACTGCTGAAAAGGGGAGTCTACTGAAATAGGCTGCAGAGGGAAGGCTGGTTTCTATATCCGTCTGGATGTTTTTTGACAAATTACACACTTTCAACACAAAGCATGAGCATCTTTAAAAAGTGTAGGCCAGTAGTAACTTGCTCTTAATACTTTATGGGCAGTGGTATATCCACAAAAATGCCCACCAGCTTCTCCTACGTGCAATTCTAATAAGACCTTTTTTGCTTCATCCTTCTCAAGACAATGCATTAGTACTCCATCAAAATTTTGACGAAACAAAATACTATTAATCAACTAAAAGGAAGCAAATTTCAATCTTAGCACTCGTCTTTTAGTGGGATCCAGGTGACAGGGAGCTGACCCATGTTCAATACATAATTTTATATCATTATATCAGGGA
Source organism: Picea glauca (assembly GCA_000966675.3). Lineage (NCBI taxonomy): Eukaryota > Viridiplantae > Streptophyta > Pinopsida > Pinales > Pinaceae > Picea > Picea glauca. The sequence goes on from JZKD02S1665202.1 coordinate 115,974, forward strand.
CTAATAGTATTTTGTGCACAACCAATTAAATTTTGGTAGTGTTGTCTTGGATTCAATACATCATTTTCCTCTTGTTGTCTTGTAGCTAAGTCAACGACTAACTTGCATAACCCTTGACCTCTCACTATTTGTGCTGGGGTGATTTCTATGTCATACTCTTGCAAGGATGTGACCCAATTTGTCTTTTTTTCGCCTAGTTCTTTCTGTACTAACAGATTTCTGACGGCCGGGTAAGGGACAATGATTTTTTTCCTAGATTTCAAAAGATAAGATTCAAAGTGCTTTACTGCTTTAAAAACAACATAGGCTTGTTGATATACTACTGGGTAATTAATTTCTGCACCTTTGAAGGCTGAGCTCATAAAGGAAATTGGGACTTCAATGTTTTCAACATTCTTTTGAGTTAGGACAATGGCGTAAGAGCGGTCAGAAGTGAATGTGTAGAGAGTGAAGTCTTGCGAAAAGCCAGAGCTCATCAGAGAAGGAGCGCCTATTATGTCCTTTTTTATTGAATTAAAATCTTGGTTTTATAAGGGTCCCCAATGATATTGTACGTCCTTTTTTATTAAGTTTTGTAAAGGTCTCACCATTTCTGAAAAACCGGGGACAAATCTCCTGACAAAGTTTATCTAGCCTAAGAAAGACTGCATAGAATTTTTTGACGAGGGAGGGGGGAGTTTCAAGATGACTTGAGTCCTTTCAGGGTCGATAATCATCCCTTCTTCTGATACAATAAATCCTAAGAGCTTACCTTGTTCTACTGTGAAGATAGATTTTTTAGGATTCAAGGAAATGCCATACTTATGACATCGTTGTAGAACGGATCTTAAATGAGCTAGACGATCAGCTTTGTTTTTCAAGAATACAGTAATTTCATCCAAGTAAACTACGACAGATTGATTGATTAAGCCTCGGAAAGTGATGTCCATCACTCTCTAGAAAGTGGCACCAACATTAATGAGTCCAAAGGGCAATTTCCTATAAGCGTAGGTGCCCCATGGAGTGTGAAAGGTAGTTTTAAGTTGGTCTGGAGGGGACATCAGGACCTGGTTATACCCTGAAAACCATCCAATAAGGATAATCTTTCAGAACCAGATACCTGTTGAAGGATCTGTTCCATGGGTGGGACAGGGTAGTTGTCTTTATCAGACGCTTGATTAAGATTTCAGAAATCGACACATAGTCGGATTTCACCACTCTTCTTCTGGACAGGGGCAAGATTAGAGACCCATTGCGTGTGCCTAACTGGGAATATTATCTTAGCATTCAGGAGTTTATTTAATTCCTTCTTGACAATTGGTTTGATTTTTGGATGCATTTTCCTTACCTTTTGTTGAAAAGGTAAGGTTTGGGGTTTCATAGGAATAACGTGTTGTATGATGTTAGGAAAAAAGGTTTTTAGGTCGTTGTATGTCCAACCAAAAACATCTTTGAATTCCTTAAACAATTTAATATACACTGCTTTTTCTTGTTCAGAACATCCCACCCCTAAACTAATGCATTGTGGATTGTCTTTAGTTCCCAAGTTTACTTTTTCATGCGTCAAAGAGGAACTGTTTGTTTTACAGTTCACTGATTTTTTGAACTTGTCTTGAAGATCATAAAAATTTTCCAATCTAACTACAAATTTAGGGATAGAATTTACCATTTCCGATGAAGATTCTAGAGATCTTGGATCTGGTATTACCGTGAAGTCACAAACATTGTCTTCATGAGTACCTTCGTCGATCACTACACCCTGGAAAGTTTCTTCCATATGCAGGAAACTTATAATCTATTGATCGTCATCAAAGACTCTCCAATTCATGATGTTGTCGGGGACAGATGGCCTGAACAATAGTTCAATGGAGAATGCATTCAGGGACAAGCCTTCTAAAGGAAAGAGTTTCGAAGCTACATTAGCTAACAAATCAGCTTCTGAATTATTCAATCTAGGAATAGAATTTATGTTAAAAGCAAAAAAATTATTCATCAAATTCTATACCTCAGATTGGTAACTTTTAAGGTGCGGAGATAAACAATGGATATAATTTTTTACCTGTTGTTGGCAGCCAATTCAATTTTTTCCATTACCTTAAAAGATGCCTACACCTATGTCTCCTGAACTTCAAATTTTTATCGCATTTTGCAAATAGACGATATTTTCATTTCATGCGACACTTGCAA
>JZKD02S1665202.1:118727-133101 GCA_000966675.3 Picea glauca
CATTTTGCAAATAGACGATATTTTCATTTCATGCGACACTTGCAAATTAGTTTCGATTTATTTTTCACGACTGAAAACGTGAAAACTCCTCCATCGTTATTTGAACTGTCATGAGATTCTCATTGATATTCTCAAAGGCACTTACCTTTGGTTTATTATTATGTGGCTGAAAAGATTTTTCAAACTATGACGTTCTTGCTTTGATTGCGCAACTTGACTTTTATTTGATTGATAAGGTATTGAGCATGTAAATTTATGAATTATACTTGATTATATAGGGGTCATGGTTGATTTTGGTTTTTATATGATGTGATCCTTACTATTTTAAGCTCTTGACTTATCGATTYTATGAARTCTCTTATCACAATGTTYTTATAAACTTTGATTACACATTATGCAACAAGCGCATGGGTAATATATGAGTCTGATTTCATATTGAATGGAAATAGTTTGAAATTATGCAATGGCGCGTTGGTTAAACATTTGGGTTTTGATTTAATGGTTTTAATTATTACTTGGCGCATGTTTACTTTGGGTTTGATTTAACATTGAACATTCATGGTTTCAAATCATAGATTGGTGCATTGGTATAACTATCCACCGTCTAATCCTTGGGTTGGCCAAATATTTTGGTTATGATTGATTAAACAGCGTTGTACTTTTCCATTACTATGTTGTATGGTGGTGGATAATCCCACCACCCTCGCATGTGTACATTAATTTTCATCCACTTTCATCGTTCTCAGCTGTTAGCCCAAACAATTTTGCTCCTGTGTGTTTAATCCAAACCCTACCATGTGCCTACACCATGGCTCCGGCCGTAAGGATTGAACCCAATGGTAGCCAGGCATTTTTTATGTTCAACGGTGCTTACAGTGACCTTGAGGAATTCGGATGGCTCCCGTTCATACAAAATTTTGATGGCTATAACCCTAGCGTGGCTCGGCAATTTGCATTAACCTTTGATGGCTACTGAGCCAAGGTTGGGGATGTGCAATTGGAAATTGATGAGCAATTTCTCAGTTTAACTACCGGTCTGCCTACTGTCGAACAGAGATGGTCAAAAAATTGCAAAGTGGAAGATGTCTCGTGGACATTTATCTTCCAGTCATGAAGAGTGAGCTCCTGTGACAAAGGTTTTCCCGCGAATATGCTAAAGCAACGATGGCACGACTTGTTGATGATAACCAAACAATTTATCACCTTCGAGGGTAGGTATGGTTTCGTTTTCTTGTACCACCTTCAGCTACTTATGGTTTTCATGGGATATGAGCTTAATATGCCTTACTACTTGCATAGGAGTCTATTTAAAATGTCTAAAAGATACAAACGGAACCAGGCCACTAACTACCTATTCCATTTTGGGTTAATTAAAATGCTTGTGGTTTGTCATTTGGGATTACGCCGAGACTGTTGGAATGCGTTTCTTATTCGCAATAATTTTTAGGACTCAAGCCTACCACAGGTTGACAAACCTGTGGTCAGCGAGAGAAAGTCAGTACCTCATGTGCCTTACAGTTCTCTGTTACCTAAACCCCTACCCGACTCACCTATTGACCTACCCAATTCTATGACCACAGATGTAGAAAATGTTAAACCCGTGGCTAAAAGGCCTAAGGCCAAACCTACTACGAATTCTAAAGGTAAGAAGAATGCCCGATTAATCTCTCGCATGGAAAGAATCCAACCGAAAGTTCATGTCAACCCTCACCCTATCATGGTGAGCGAAGATTCTGACTCGAAGGTTGAACGTTATCTGGCAAGTGAGCATCCCTATTTTGAATTTCTCTGTGATAAACCCTCATACGACTTTGTCAAAAACCTACCACCTTGCTTGCAAAATGATCCTAATTACCCCGGAATCAAAATGCCTTGTGAAAACCCTGACTCGTCGAAACCCCCTTCTGCTCTAGCTGAACCATCTGCTCCACCATGTGATCAGTGTGCTACATGGTTAGAAAGGTATTACATTGATGTGCCAATTCTATAGTCCAGAATTCATGCTCTGGAGGATCAAGTTGCAAAGCTCACCAGTCAAAAGGAAAATATGCCATCCACTAATAAGAAACAGCGAACAACAGGTTCGATTTTGTTTAAGAACGTGGAGTCGGCTACAACAGTCGTCAATTCAAAGTTGGCATAGCTCGAACAACCTCACTGGTATGGCTATCACCTGTTTATATGACAAACTCATGAACTCTGTTTACACCGTGGATTTACTTTGACACATAAGCATGCATTATTGTATATATTTTTGTTTTGATTAATCGAATTTAGCTTCCCGAAATAGCTTTGATTGGATTTGGCTTTGATTCGATCGATCATGGGATAGATTTGATTGTTTTAATTTAGCTTCAATTGAATACTCTGTCGATTACTGAAGTTGTTAATATTTTTCTAAACATAGGTTGTTTCTGGTATTCCAATTTTGAACACAGTCAATATCTCATTTCGAATTGGTTATACGCGATATGGTTGGCAATTTATGGTTAACTGTTGTGATTTGATATTCCATGTCTTTTTGACCAATTCGAGTACCATTATATTATTGCATAACCAAATTGCGAATAGATTTGAATCATGACTGTTATACCCAACCTGTCGATTCACATCGTTTGACCGTGTTATCATTTCGATTCATATATTGTTTAAATTTATTTTGGGAACGAAACTGATTATGCCCAGGATTACGATTTGTTTCTATATTTGACTCAGTTATAATTTATTTGATTATTTCCTAGTTTATGGTTATATCTGTTGTTGATGGTTACGATCATTATGTGATCCTGTCTGTTGACTATGTAAACATTCAACGATTGTAATCTATGGTAAAGTTTGATGCTGTTATGACTGTTTGGCAATAATCGCAACAGTTTTTCCATATTGGCATTTGATTAAAACAATATGAATCGTATGCACATTGTTATAGCCGTGACAAATAGATTATGATCGTATCGATTCGATTGTGATATATTACATCGTATCTTATACAATATGATTCACCATTGATTTAATTTGATACAAAAGTCCTGTTATGATTTGACCATATTTTATGGCGACTAAAAAAATAGAGAATTCTTATCCTGTCTCGTTTGAATCACTTTTCGATTTGGTTAAATTTGAATGATAAACTCATCGGAATTATAGTGATTCGTTTTGGATATTTATTAAAAGAAAATTAAATTTTATTCTTTTGAAAAGATTTCATTTGATTGCTATCTGGTCCTGTGTGCTATTTTAGACTAGCTACAGAATCAGATGATTGTGTAGCTAAGTCTGTAGGATCAATTTTTTAGTGTTTTGTTACTGAAACATCTTTCTAATTTGATACTTGTGTTCTATTACAAGTAAATTTGAAATTGCAATTGAGTTTATGAGTAGTTAGGGGATGTTTCAAAGATTTCACTTGCATTTCATTTTCTTAGTTTAGGGATTTTGGGATATCTCCCAGATTATGTAAAACAATTTGATATTATCCACAAGGAAGTTTTACCTTGTGAAGAGACCTATATATACTTATGATTTTTGTAATAATCATCATCCTCATTCTTGGGAGAACAAGGATATGGAGTTCTAATACAGACTGAAGAGAAATTTGGTGTTTTGTCATAGCTTTAGCTTCTCATTATATCAACATTTTGTTTCATGTTGTGTATATCAATCTATTTATGGTTTATGACTACTTTAGATATCTAAATCATGTGCAAATGATATAATTGTGATCACTGTTATACATATCTTGTCTCTTCCAAATAGATAAAAGACATAACAATTGTTAATTCAGTTCGTGAATGACAGGTTTATCTTCTTCATAAATTGAATTGTTATATATAAGTTTTTGCATAACAGGTTTCCCTTATTGCAGAAATTTATAATCATAAGATTGTTATGATTTTTTATGTCTTGTTTGTCCTGTTAAACACTGCAAGGAGCAGCACAACCAATCGTTTACGAAAATTTTTGGAATAACCGGTGCGAGTTTCCTTCATCCGACCAGCTTAGAAGTCATCATACACATTGCATACTTGGAGCTCTTCCAGGTCAATTAGTCACTTGTTTGTTTACTGTTTTCATTAGGTAGTTTAATTCAGATATAAGCTTAATTAGATTTCTATTAGATTGTTTAATTTTAGTGAATATATTAGATCGTTTAATTTTAGTAGTTTTACTTCTTATTCATAAAAATATAAAAAATAAAAAAAGGGATGCATGGTTGTCTTAGGGAAGAAAACACATAAGTTTTGCAGGTTTTAATTAAATCTGTAGGTTGTTTATAGTGTACATTTTGTGAATAAGTAATATTATAGCTGGTAATTAGATAGTTGATTTGAGTTATTATAATAATAATTAGTAGATTGTATATAATAGCTAGAGTAGTTTATAATTAGTTTTAGTTTAATTTAATAGTTTGTTTTAATTAGATTAGTGTGTTAGTTTTAGTTAGTTAGTTTTATTAGTTTTAGTTAGTTTAATTTAGTTTCTTGTATTTAGTTTTAGTTTATTTGTTTTAGTTAGTTTAGTTAGTTTAGATTAGTTTTCTCTTTGGTTTTCTTAAAAGACCTTAGGGCGGCCAACGGAGCCGTTAAACTCATCAGGGTGGTCCATTCCAAATGGCTTGGGTTATTTAGACAACCCCAGACCGGTTCCACTCTCTTAGTTGACGGACGGTCAATTTCACCCGTCAACAAATGGCGCTAGAAGGAGGGAATGAACTTAATTAATGGCATGAGGTGGTCGCAAGACTCCTCCTCCACCTAATCGCACCCCTATAGTGACTAGAAGTCGTTCACAAGATAATATCCCCCCTCAAACAACAACTACTTGAACCGAAGATCCACAGATCACAGTTGAGCCAGCAACCCCTAATCCTACAGGTGGTGATTTCCAAGAGATCGTTCGTCAATCTCTTATTGAAACACATAGTGCCTTAGCTAGTCTTAGGCGACCAAACTGACCGTGGGGTCAACCTTTGGATTTCTCTGATATCAGAGAACAGTTAGGTGATATAGACCTCATTGTGAATCCTATAGATCCAAACATGAATCCTGCTGCAGGAGGATCTGGGATACCTCCTTAACCACCTCCCTCATCTCCTTCCTCTTCTGGGGGATATTCCTCATCTGATGAAGGTAATCCACCTTCTTATCCTTCCACACCCACTACCCCAATGGAAAATCAGAACAACCCTGCTAGACCCTGGTTGGACCAGGATGTTGTAGCTGTACCTGGAGCCCAACACCCTTTACCTAAGCACCCGAAGAAATGGCTTCCTAAGTTTGATCCCGATTCAAAACAGATAGCCGAAGACCATATCAAAAAATTTATGTTAGCCATCAGACTCCGTAATGTTGAACATGAAGATGTTGTCTGTAGTTTGTTCCCTTACACCTTTGAGGGTAATGCGTCCACTTGGTACTTTGCCCAACAACCCCACACTATATTATCTTGGGAAATGTTTGAGTCATGCTTTTTGGAAAATTTCAGAGATGGAAAACCTCCGAAAGTCTTAGTCATGGATCTTTCAAGTTTAAAAATGAACTCAAAATAAAAAGTTAAAGATTTTAATCAAAGATTTTTAACACTTAAAAATAGAATCCCTGCAGACTCTATGCCTTCTGAGAGTCTTGTAATAGCTTACTACACTAAAGCTCTACATCAAATTATAGCTATTTGGGTGAAACGATCTAAAAAGGCCACGTTGTTAGAAGCCTTCGAAGAGGCTACTCAGATTGAAAAAGATATACTTAGTCTTAAAGACTCTTCTAGCAACGAAACTAAGACTATTTCTTCTTCCAAAAAGAAGATTGAAATTCTCCCCAGACCTACACAAAACAAAACACAACTCAAAAAATTTGATTTGGAAAATTTAACAAAAGTTGTACAAAAATTGTCTAATCAAGTTATAGATTTAAAAAGTTCGACTGAAGAAGCTTCTTTGAGTAAAGGACCCTATAAACCTCCTTTCTGAAAGCCTTTTCCCACCAACCAACCTAACCCAAACCCTGAAGGCTTGAACCTAGAAAGCTTTCAATGTGCTCTCCAGACAATTCTAGGAGCCCAAGACGACTTGATGCCTCCTGAAATCCCTCAAGAGGAAGTCGAGCAGGAAATAAATCAAGAAGAAGAGTCTTCTCCAAACATCTTTGGACACTTCTCGGATAATATCTTTCAAGCTAACTTCGAGACTGTTCATCCTTATAACACTAGGAGCAAGACAACAAACAAACCTCATGTCAAGAACACCACAACTTCACCTCTAAAGCCATCTAAATCAGTAGAAACTAAACAAAGTAATGCTAGCCCTAAATTAGATTATGATGTTGTTGAAGATCTTAAAAAATTATGGGCTAACATTTCTATTTATGATTTGTTGAAATTTCCATTTTTGTTACAGAAGATGTTGCAAAATATTTCAGACAATGGCAAGAATGGTAATTCAAATGGTAATAAGGTTGTGCAAAGCAAAGTTCTATAGAAGACTTCTACAAAAAATAATCCTGATCCTCAATATAAAGGAAGCCTTCCTATACCGCCTGTAAATAATGTAAATAATGTAAATAATGTAAATAACGCAAGTAATGTAGATAAAGTAGCATTAGAAACTGTGAGTAAGAAATCACAAGCTACTACTCTAAGTACTCGCAAGAATGTACCTCCTTTTCTTTTAACTTTTGAAATCTTCAACAAAAATGTGCATAATTGTATGGTTGACTTAGGAGAATCGTCAAATGTGATGCCTTGGTTAGTTTTCCAGAAGATTAACGCCGAAGTAGAACCATCTTCTTTGAAAATCATACAACTTGATCGAACAGATGTTAAAGTTATAGGCGAATTGAAAAATGTATTGATTAGATTATCGTCTAACCCAAAGGTTCATCAGGTTATTGATATAATTGTGGTGGAGATTCCAGAAGTGTATGGTCTGTTTTTTAGCAAGGACTGGTCTGAGCAGCTACATGGTTACTTCACAACGGACTGGTCTCACTTATGGCTTCTAGAAAATAGTAAACCCAACAAAATCAGGGTGAATCGTGAACGTTACCTCAATTTCATGGTAACAGACTTGAATGACCCCATTGAACCATATACACGTCCGGTTGATTCACCTGAAGTCCAAGGGATGGACACCTTCTTCGGAAATTTTATGGCAGAGGCTTCACTTGTCAACAATCTGCAACGACAATCTGAGATCATGACATGTACGCAACCAACAGCTTCTATGCAACAGTCCCACGAGCCTGATAGAAATCAAATTTGGTCTCTATATTTTGACGGTTCCAAGTCTAAAGAAGGAGCTGGTGCAGGTTGCATCATTATCGATCCGGCGGGTAACAAAAAATTATTAGCTTGTAGGCTAGAATTTGAATGTACTAACAATACTGTAGAATATGAGGCTTTACTGCAAGGTCTCAAAAAATCCTTGGAAATGCACATTCAAAATCTGGTTGTATTCGGTGACTCTGAGATAGTGGTCAGGCAGGTGAGAAATTCTATACATTGTATTTCCCCGCACCTCAAAAGTTACCAGTCTGAGGTATGGAGTTTAATGAACAATTTTTTTGCTTTTAATATAAATTCCATTCCTAGATTAAATAATGATGAAGTAGATCTGCTAGCTAATGTTGCCTCTAAACTTCTTCCTGCAGAAGGCTTATCCCCAAACGCATTCTCCGTGGAGCTATTGTTTCGACCATCTGTTCCTGACAATATCACAAACTGCAGAGTATTTGATGATGATCAGCAGATCATTAAATTTCTGCACATGGAAGAAACCTTTCAAGGCACTGTGATAGATGAACAAATGCACGACGACAATTTGCACGACTTTACGGTAATACCTAATCCAAAATCTCATGAAGCTCTATCGGACATGGTAAATTTCATACCCAAATCTGTTGTTAGACTAGAAAAGTTTTATTATTTTGAAGATAAATTTAAAAATACGGTCAATTGCAAAACCAACATTTCCTCATTGTCTTATGAAAAAGTCAATTTAGGGACTAGTGAAAATCCTCAGTGTATCAACCTAGGCTTGGGATGTTCCAGAAAAGAAAACGATGCTTTTGTTAAATTATTTAAAGAATTCAAGGATGTCTTTGCATGGACATACGATGATCTTAAAACGTTTGATCCTAATATTATATAGCATGTCATCCCGATGAAGCCCCAAACCTTACCCTTCCAACAGAAACTGAGGAAAATTCATCCTAAACTAGAACCGACCGTACAAAAATAATTGAATAAACTCCTAAGTGCTAAAATATTTTTTCCTGTTAGACACACTCAATGGGTATCCAACCTCATCCCAGTGCGAAAGAAAAATGGGGAAATTCGACTTTGTGTCGATTTCCGAAACCTCAACAAAGCGTCTGACAAAGATAATTATCCTGTCTCGCCCATGGAACAGATCCTTCAAAAAGTATCTGGTTCCGAGAGGCTATCCTTACTAGATGGTTTCTCTGGATACAACCAAGTCTTGATGTCTTCGCCAGACCAATTAAAAACTACCTTACATACCCCGTGGGGCACTTATGCTTATCGCAAAATGCCCTTTGGATTGATTAACACTGGTGCTACCTTTCAGAGAGAAATGGACATTTCTTTTAGAAGCTTAATCAATCACTCCGTAGTAGTCTACTTAGATGATGTGACCATTTATTATAAAAACAAAGACGATCATCTAACTCACCTACGAGTTGTTCTGCTACGATGTCGTAAATACGACATCTCCTTGAACCCTAAGAAGTCCATCTTTGCAGTAGAACACGGTAAATTACTAGGATTCATTGTGTCTAGTGATGGAATGGTTATTGACCCTGAGAGGACCCAAGTCATCGCAAAACTTTCCCCACCTACCTCCAAAAAATCCATGTAGTCTTTCCTAGGCCAGATTAATTTCGTGAGAAGATTTGTCCCCAATTTCTCTGAAATGGCCAGGCCTCTCCAGAACCTGATTAAGAAAGACACCCAATAGCACTGGGGACCCACAAAAAACCAAGCTTTCAATGCTATAAAGAAGTCCATAATAGACGCTCTGTCTCTCATGAGCCCTGATTTCTCTCAAGACTTTACACTCTATACTTTTGCCTCTGATCATTCCTATGTCGCAGTCCTAACTCAGAAGAACTCCGAGAACAACGAAGTACCCATCGCCTTTATGAGATCTGCTTTCAAAGGTGTTGAACTTAACTACCCAGTAGTCGATCGACAAGCCTACGCTGTCTTCAAGGCAGTTAAGCATTTCCGGTCGTATCTTTTGAAGTCAAGGACGAAGGTCATTGTCCCCTACCCTGCCGTGAGAAACTTGTTAGTGCAAAAGGAGTTAGGAGAGAAAAGAGCCAACTAGGTCACCTCCTTGCAGGAGTATGACTTAGAAATCACCCCAGCACAGATTGTGAGAGGCCAAGGGTTGTGTAAGTTGGTAGTTGATTCAGAAACTGAATAATAAGAAAATAGTGATACGTCAGACCTAGAACAACGCGATCAAAATTTGATTTGTTGTGCACAAAACCTCGCAAGTCCTTGGTACGACGATATTAGATTTTGTCTTGAACATGGATCAGTGCCCCGCCACCTTGAACCAACCAAAATAAGAGTGTTGAGACTAAATTCTGCCTCCTTTCATCTAGTTAACGGTATACTATTTCATCATAATTTTGATGGTGTACTGATGCGTTGTCTTTAAAAGGAAGAAGTAGAAAGAGTCTTTCTTGAGTTGCATGCAGGAGAAGCTGGTGGTCGCTTCGGTGGTGACACCACTGCTCATAAGGTTTTAAGAGCTGGTTATTACTAGCCGACACTTTTTAGAGATGCCCATGCCTTGTGCCGTAAATGTATCATTTGTTAGAAAGCATCAGGGCGATTACAAAAACCAACCTTCCCCTTGCAACCCGTTTTAGTCAATTCTCCTTTCCAGCAATGGGGCCTTGATATCATTGGTCCTATTAACCCTCCATCCTCACAACAACACAAGTATATTGTGACAGATTACTTTACTCGATGGTCTGAAGCCGCCGCGCTAAGAACTGTTAACACCAGTCAGGTGATCGCTTTTCTAAACTCCAATATCATCACTCGTTTTGGTATCCCTGATTGTCTGGTATTTGATAATGCTTCATACTTTTCTTCCCTTGATATGAGAGAGTTCGCCTTAGAGAAAGGAATAAAGCTGAAGTATTCTGCTAGTTACTATCCCGAGGGTAATGGCTTAGCAGAATCGACAAACAAGAACTTGATCAAAATTATCAAGAGAACCGTGGCTGAAAATCACAAGAACTGGCACAATGCACTGCTTAATGCGTTGTGGGCTGATAGAGTAACACCCAAAGCCGCTATAGGTAATTCCCCCTTTTTTCTCCTTTATGGCAGAGAAGCCATTCTTCCACCTCACATTCTTCTTCCTTCGCTCCAATTGTCACAAAAAGTTCAAGAAGAAGATTGCCCCCCTTTAGAAAGTCGTATTAACTCTTTGATGAAGTTAGAAGAAGTAAGAACTCAAGTTAAGTGTAAACTAGATCAACATCAACAATTGATTAAAAGCTAGTTCGATTCTAATTCTACTTCTGATAGGAATTTTGAAGTAGGCGATCTCGTCTTAAAGTGGGACAAACCACACGAAGGAAAGGGTGAGCACACCAAGTTTCAAAATTTATGGCTTGGGCCATTTTTTATTGCTGAAAACTTGGGTCCTAGTTCCTTTCGATTGCAGAATCTTGAAGGGCATATTGAAACCTATCCGGTGAATGGCCAGGCACTGAAAATATACTTCGCTTGATTACTACCCTTGTATATTATGTAAATATTTTTCCTTTTGATTTCATTTCTGCCTTTTCATTTTTGGTTTTGATTTGGATTGATCAGTTTTTTTTTTTTTTTGTGTGTTTTTAGAAAACATTTGCATGCCTGTGTACTGAGCTATTTAGAAAAAGACCGTAGAAAATTCTCTTCGCTGAAATAACTTCTGAAAGTTGTACGATCATCAGTGATATATTTCTAAAAACTGATATTTATCTTGGAAAATTTTGTTGTTTGAAAGAAGTTTACTAATTTCAATCTTTGAGCAAAGTTTGTCATGATCATCTATTATATTTTTACGCTGTCCCATTTCTGTAAAGGAATGACTCAAAAGGATGTCTCCTTGTCATAGTAAGTTGTTTTAGAAATAAAACATTTCTGGATCTGAGTAAAGGACAGTGTCAAAAAATTCTGATGAGGTCTAAAAAATATGATAAAATACCAAGATTTTTTAGCGTCACCCTGCTCATCTATACACAAAAGAAAAAATAAATAAAAATGTTAATAAGAGATGTGGGAAGTGTTTGTAAACCCACCGAGATACTGAACAGGTCCGCTGGCAGTGGGTAAATGCAAGCATGGCACCAAGACAACTTCACCGGGGTACTGAACAGGCCTGCTAGAAACGAAGCAATGTCGGGTACACGAAAATCTGTAAAAAATTATAAGAAACCTCTTTTAATTCCTTTATTCTGATATGGAACTTCTTGACAGGATACAGATGTCTGAGTGGGTTAAATGGAAACCCTTTCGAGGCTATGGATGCTTGCTGGTAGCAGTGGCCATGCCAACAGTATTGAATATTTTATCATTAATATCGTGACTTACTGTTCTTAAGACTGTTATTAGTTTTCATCTTTTAAAACATTGCTGGAAAAGATAGTAAGTGATGATGTTTGTACAATTTTCTGATGGTTGTATTTGAGTTGAATTTTTCTTTTTCGTCCTAATATGAATTTGTTTCTTTCGACAGAGATAACTACTTCTCCCAGTGTGTCGCCATTGTTGGCAGCCAATTCAATTTTTTCCATTACCTTAAAAGATGCCTACACCTATATCTCCTGAACTTCAAATTTTTATCGCATTTTGCAAATAGATGATATTTTCATTTCATGTGACACTTGCAAATTAGTTTCAAATTATTTTTCACGACTGAAAGCGTGAAAACTCCTCCATCGTTATTTGAACTGTCATGAGCTTCTCATTGATATTCTGAAAGGCACTTACCTTTGGTTTATTATTATGTGGCTGAAAAGATTTTTCAAACTATGACGTTCTTGCTTTGATTGCGCAACTTGACTTTTATTTGATTGATAAGGTATTGAGCATGTAAATTTATGAATTATACTTGATTAGATAGGGGTCATGGTTGATTTTGGTTTTTATATGATGTGATCCTTACTATTTTAAGCTCTTGACTTATCGATTTTATGAAATCTCTTATCACAAAGTTTTTATAAACTTTGATTACACATTATGCAACATGCGCATGGGTAATATATGAGTCTGACTTCATATTGAATGGAAATAGTTTGAAATTATGCAATGGTGCGTTGGTTAAACATTTGTGTTTTGATTTAATGGTTTGAATTATTACTTGGCGCATGTTTACTTTGGGTTTGATTTAACGTTGAACATTCATGGTTTCAAATCATAGATTGGCGCATTGGTATAACTATCCATCGTTTAATCCTTGGGTTGGTTGAATATTTTGGTTATGATTGATTGAACAGTGTTGTACTCTGCCATTACTATGCTGCATGGCAGTGGATAATCCCACCACCCTCGCAGACATACATTAATTTTCATCCACTTTCATCGTTCTCAACTATTAGACCAAACGATTTTGCTCCTGTGTGTTTAATCCGAACCCTACCATGCGCCCGCACCATGGCTCCGGCCGTAAGGAATGAACCCAATGGCAGCCAGGCATTGTTGATGTTTGACGGTGCTTACAGTGACCTTGAGGAATTCGAATGGCTCCCGTTCATATGAAAGTTTGATGGCTATAACCCTAGCATGGCTCGACAATTTGCATTAACCTTTGATGGCTGTCGAGCCAAGGTTGGGGATGTCCAATTCGAAATTGATGAGAAATTTCTCAGTTTAGCTACCGGTCTGCCTGCTGTCGGACAGAGATGGTCAAAAAATTGCAAAGTAGAATATGTCCCATGGAAATTTCTCTTCCAGTCACTAAGAGTGAGCTCCTGTGACAAAGGTTTTCCTGCGAATATGCTAAAGCAACGATGGCACGACTTGCTGATGATAACCAAACAATTCATCACCTGTGAGGGCAGGTATGGTTTTGTTTTCTTGTACCACCTTCGGCTACTTAAGGTTTTCATGGGCTATGAGCTTAATATGCCTTACTACTTGCATAAGAGTCTATTTAAAATGTCTAAAATATACAAACGAAACCAGGCCACTAACAGCCTATTCCATTTTGGGTTAATTAAAATGCTTGTGGTTTGTCATTTGGGATTATGCCGAGACTGTTGGAATGAGTTTCTTATTCACAATAATTTTGAGGATTCAAGCCTACCACAGGTTGACAAACCTATGGTGAGTGAGAGCAAGTCAGTACCTCCTGTGCCTTACAGTGCTCTGTTACCTAAACCCCTACCCGACTCACCTATTGACCTACCCAATTCTATGACCACAGATGTAGAAAATGTTAAACCCATGGCTAAAAGGCCTAAGGCCAAACCTACTGTGAATTCTAAAGGCAAGAAGAATGCCCGATTAATCTCTTGCATGGAAAGAAACCAACCGAAATTTTCTGTCAACACTGACCCTATCATGGTGAGCGAAGATTCTGACTCGAAGGTTGAACGTTATCTGGCAAGTGAGTATCCCTATTATGAAGGTCTGTGTGATAAACCCTCATATGAATTTGTCAAAAACCTACGACCTTGCTTGAAAAATGATCCTAATTACCCTGACATCAAAATGCCTTGTGAAAACCCCGACTCGTCGAAACCCCCTTCTGCTCTAGCCGAACCAGCTGCTCCACCATGTGATCAGTGTGGTGCATGGTTAGAAAGGTATTACCTTGATGTGCCAATGCTACATTCCAGAATTCATGCTCTGGAGGATCAAGTTGCAAAGCTCACCAGTCAAAAGGCAAAGATGCCATCCACTGATAAGAAACAATGAACAACAAGTTCGATTTTGTTTAAGAACGTGGAGTCGGCTACAACAGTCGTCAATTCAAAGTTGGCATAGCTCGAACAACCTCACTGGTATGGCTATCACCTGTTTATATGACAAACTCATGAACTCTGTTTACACCATGGATTTACTTTGACACATAAGCATGCATTATTGTATATATATATATTTTGATTAATCGAATTTAGCTTCCCGAATTAGCTTTGATTGGATTTGTCTTTGATTCGATCGATCGTGGGATAGATTTGATTGTTTTAATTTAGCTTCAATTGAATACTCTGTCGATTACTGAAGTTGTTAATATTTTTCTAAACACAGGTCATTTCTGGTATTCCAATTTTGAACACAGTCAATATCTCATTTCGAATTGGTTATACGCGATATGGTTGGCAATTTATGGTTAACTGTT
>JZKD02S1665213.1:0-17704 GCA_000966675.3 Picea glauca
AAATAAACTATAAAATCTGATTTAAGGAGTGAAAATAAACCATAAAATAGTTCAATAGCACCAAATTACTAAATCACACAGAATTTTTTTAAGTATTGACCTTCAAAATCTCAGTTATGTAGAGTCTGGTCAATTCAATGTTTCTCTTCATGAAAGAGAATTGAAATCAAGATTTCATAAAAAACCAGAACACCGTTGCATTAGAACACCCGAATGATTTTCGCAAATGTAGAAAATAATTGTCGCAACTATAGAAAATTTATCGTAACTGAGATATATATATAGGATTGATTTGCCGTAAATGACCATTTGATTCTCACATGTGCCATAGTTGGTCATTATAACGACTAAAGTTAGTCTCTATAGTGACTAACTGGTGGTTGTTTTCTCTACCAACTAACTTTAGTCGTTATAACGACCAATGTGGAATGAGCGACCAACAGTTGGACCCTGAAAAAAAAAAAGTATATTTAGTCCAAAAAAAGCAAAAAAAATACAGTGAAATTTTAAACCATCATAATATTTCGTCGTAATTTGCGCCCAATGTAGTAGTGACAAGAGGTGAGAGAGCCATCAATGCATTTTATTATATCCAAAATAGTCTCTATATTTCCAATACATACTCGTGTGTGTGTGCGATGTACAATTACCAGTCAGTTACGTTTCCTAATTATTCATTCAGTCGAATCTAACTAACTATTCGACTAACTTTACTAACCGATTACTACAGTTGACTTGGCTAATCGACGTGGATGACTAGAACCTACACCATCCCCCCCCATCAATTCATTGCTTGTTCCGAGAAAAGGGGGAGTGTGGCTAGTACATTGAAGAAATATTTACAAAATGAGAATGAGAAGGAGAATCAGAGAAAGAAGAGTTGTTGATGTCGAGCACTTCTAGAATCCCTTTGCTTGTCTATCGATGACTAGCACATGGCTTGTCTATTGGTTATACTGCCTGATCATTTTTGTCTTGAGGAATTTACCACTCATGCATTCTTACATTTGGAGGCAACGAAGATTCTTTGACCTATTTTTATACAATTATTTTCCACTTGATCACTTGATGGGCATCATCTAGGGGTCAAAAGTCTGAAACACTGAATTATACCACTTTTCTCATGAGTTTGCAACACCTTTTTTTACCTCATCATTGGTTTCCCTTTTACATCCCGTAATTAGAAATTTTTGGTCACTCCTTGTCGTCTTGCAAAGGGAAAATAATCTCTCCCTACATGAATGCAGGGAGCAACCAGGTCTGTTACACCCTATTTAGGATTGGTTTTCATGAGATGAGATTAAACCACAAATTGTTCGTGGTTCGAATTAGAGAATATTTTCATCTTGGGCATGGAGATCTTATCCAAACTACCCTTTGATATTATCTCTACTATCTTATAAATAATGGGGGTCTCACATGGGGAAAGGGGGGAGAAAGCATAAAGTAATATTGTTCTGACAGTTTGATTATGGAGCTTGGGCAAGGAACTTGGGAAAGGACTACATCAACTTATTTTTAAGGTGTAATCCATTTTTTTTATCAATAGAATATGTACAAGATGTGTCCCTCTACCTGGATGTGTATGTAATTTTTATATTTCCTTTTGGAGAATTTATTTTTTCACATGTTATGATACATTATTAGATCTATCATTAATTTATACATGATTAGTTTGATCTTGTGAAATGTTTCTATGTCTCCACATGTGCAGATCCATGTTGATAAGAGAAAAGGGAATATTTATGGAAGCTAACAACTAAGGAGCGTGTAGGGATGACTATAGGATCACTGAGTAAACCTTCCATTCCATATACTTGTAGATATTTTTTGTGTATGAATTAGATCTAGGAAAACATACCATTGACATCTCTATTTTGTCTCGGGTCTAGGAAAATCCTAAGGGAGTTATCTCCTGCAGGGTTCATTTACCCTACAGTAGACTGGTGACTCCACTGGGGAATTCATTATTGTTTAGTCAGTTTCGTACTCAATGTTTGAATTCGTATTCTCAAGATATTTGCTTCTTATAAGCCCCATTGTTTGTTCTTTATCTGACAGTAAGTATTTTTCGTGGTTGTTTGAAAGTTTGTATCCCTAGATCTGATAGATATTATTCAGATATATTATTTTCTTCACTAGAGCAATCACGGTCGCAAGTTATTTGTGCCCACAGAGTGACCAAAACCTCATGGTCACTAGATACTCCATTGTAGGGAGATACCAAACCCTTTTGGTCACCGGTTTCTCCATTGCAGGGAGTAACCATCCTGAGAATTACACTACTATTGACGATAAAATTCGCAACAAATATTTTGCCAGCAAAGTATTGCTAAAGCCTATTATTATAAGCTAATGATATATATAATGCTAGTAGGTGGGACCCCTTGTAGATTGGAGGATCATATTTGGTTCTTATTTGATGTTATGTCATTGTTCCACACTACTTATAGGTTTGGGCATAATTGATGTTCAAAGGTTGGTTCTATTCGCAACAAATGGGTGATGGATAATTCATTCTATGAGTGGGTTTCTTTACTCTAAATTCTCAGTTCCATGTCACAAAGAGCTTATGAGAACTGTTATTTATATGCTAATTGCACCATGATCTATTACATATTACACCTGCACAAAACATATGTTAGTCATGGAAAAGAATAAAAGAAACATGGAAAAAAATCTAAAGAAGAAATTAAACTATATTACTGTGATACACGACATGCATTGAAATTAAAAGATTGTTGCTAGTCCTAGCTAACAGGGTTAGTGGCTATGTGATTTATTGAGTTATATGGAAACACGTTTGATATGCATTATGGTATAGTTGGAAATGGTTAAATGTGATATGGGGTGGCGCATTTGACAAGTGATGGATGTTAAGTTCGATGCATAGATTAATTAAATGGATTAATGGAAGGCTGGTCGACATGTATTAAGGAATTGAATGAGTGGGGGATGGAGGTGACGTGCATTTATTGCATATCACTCCATACTCCTTCCACTGGCCTTCACCCTAGCTTGTCTATTGTTCAATTGTGTTTTGTTGTGGTTAAGCTGTGATTTTCAAGCAGAGGAAGAATTGCTTTACCAAACCCGCATTTTGAAGGTTTTCTTGGTTACAGGTATGTATTTTTTCCATCCATGAACCCGCTCTGGTTATGAAATAGATATTGGCTCATGATGTATGGGTCTGTGCTTTTATTGAGACTAGAAACTATGTAAAATTATGGTATTTCTCTGGAATGGTTGTTGTGTGGTTTTCGTTGCAATTGGAAAACAATGGTTTAAGTCATAGTTTCATTAATTATTATGAATGGCAGAAGCCATGAAGGCTCTTTGTTGTCCTTATGTTTTTAGAGGGTTCATTTGGTACAGACTTGATCGAATGTCTTCATACGGTTCTTGTCACCTCACCTGGTCACATTTTTGTTATGAGTTGTTGGGTTTGATCTAGAACTACCTGGTATCATTGTATATCATTTCACTTGGGTATGGGATTATTATACTATTGGTGTCTACGGATTTGGTTGATGGATATGATGCCAAGGGGCTTGTTTTGAGGTTGATTTCTATTTCAGGACTCTATTTTTATATAATCATTACCCGGTTTGATTGGGGAAAAACGTGATGGTTATTCCCTATGTGTTCTAGTGTTATTTATTAGACCATGAGGGACCTCTACTCCTTTGTTCATAATCTCTCTTGCATGTTGAATTCTATCCTTGTCTTGCAAATATATGGGTGATATGCAATGTGGTTCCATTGTGTTGTCCCAAATGTTCTCACCTGTTGTTGATGGTTGTTTCCAACCTCCTTGTGTTGGTTACCCAAAGTCCACCCTTGATTATTTTAAGCCCTATTTTGATAAATGAACCAGTTTTTTTTTGTCGGATGCACGGTCGACTGATATGATTTGGTGGAGTAGCATTGATAGTGGTTTTCATAGTCATTGTATGATTTTATTATGGAAATTGATTCGATAGTTCAACATGGTTTTATGGTTGACCGAGAATATGCCTCTTTGCTTTATGCGTTGGGTTGTGTGTTCCCTGCAACATGATATAGATTGAAATAAGGGTTACTGTTACTATGTGTTTAATTGCCAATCATGAGTATTTCAATTGTGATAGTTGTGGGGTGGTTGTCCATTGTACATGTTATGGATATTGTGTGATCACACCATCAGATATGGGCACGGTTTTTATAATAGTATGTTTTTGTTCTGATTTGATTGAATTGAGAAATGGAGTAGGCACATTGTCATTGTTCCCTTGCATTAGATTGATAGCTCAATGTTGTTTGATGTTTAGATCCAGAGTAATTAGACATGTACAGTCACATAAATTCTCTTGTGTTTTGTTCAATGGTCTATGTATCCTACGACATTGTATAAGTTGAAGTGGTGATTGATGTGCGTTTAAATGGAAAGTCAGGGTTATTGCAATTTAATATATTGATGATTGTGTTTTGGCTGTCCACTCTGTATGGGTGATGAATATCATGCATTGTTTTAGAGATGGGCACGGGTTCTGTGACACTATGGTCCGATTACAACTTAATTGTTAAATGGAATCGGGCACGATTTTTGTGTCTATGTTTGATGAATGAAATGGTTCATGGACCGTGGTTGATGTTTTGATGCTGAACATAGTGGAAATAAGTGACTGTGTGTTCATTTAGAAATTGTTTTAAAACATCAAGTGGACAAACGAGAAGAAACAAAACTCTTATACAGGTTGTTGTGGAAGACATATTGTCTTGTTTTGATGACACTGTGTTAGAGATTTAATTGTGAACAATGAGAAAGTTATTATAGAGAATTGATTGAATTATACACAATAGTTGTTTAATTGATCACAATGATTATTTGGTCAGTGTTGGATCTTTTGCGTTTGATATAGAATGGTTTTATGGATTAATTAATTAATTTTATGAATAGTATCCGCTCTCTTTCCCTACCATTATTCCACTTTTCTCTAATTACAATCCCCTCGCCTTTCCATATCCATTTTTCACTCCCCGTTCCTAAAATTTAATTAAAGTTAAGATAATTTTGTATTGTAACTGTTTGAAATCGCAGTTTCTTGGATGGATTATAGTAACATGTTCCTTGGTTTACATTACAATTGATTGTGTTTTGTCTGTGAGCAGTAAACATGATTCTTTTCCCCCTCATTTTAACATTTTTCACTCAATACAAACCCCTCACATATCCCATGACCTTTTTTTCACTCCCTGCTCATTGACAACAGTTAAACAATTTGTATGGATTGGATTGCATGGATCTGATATGTTGCCAAGCCAAAATATATTTCATATTTTTAAGGAATTGTCATGTATGGTTGTTAATGGTGTTATCACATAAACTTGTCAAGGTCTTGTGAGTTTGTGGTTTCTACCTAGGTCTGTGATTTTTCCTGTTTTTCTTCCTTTTGCACACCCAATCGTAAGTTTTTCCTCTCAGCTTGTAGTTTTTCTTCTGTTTACCTTCACTCGTTTGATAGGCCTATTTTTCCTTAGCAGCTTGTCTGAGAAATGTCGGCCCTAAGCCTTTTTTTTTCCTTAAGGTGGATCACTTCTCTCATTGTCTCTGTCACTTATCCTTTTGTTTTCCTAAGCCCTCAACTAGTCATTCGAGTAATTGTTCATAGGCCGCAGTCATGAGCACTAAGCGCAACACTTAGAGCGGTATGATATGTACTCAAATCAAACGAGAAAGAAATATCATTTTTCAATGCCGAAGATCCATCAGATGGAGTGGATCGATGGTCGTCGGGCGACCGGGATCATACAATTGCATCAAATTTAGCGTCGGAAAGAGGTTTGAAATCGTGAGGCCGATCCTAGTAGTTGGTACCGGGAGGGACGCGTGGCGCAGGATCATCATTTCGTTGACTCGCGGGAAGGATAAGTCAAAGGGAAGAGTCATGAAAACTCATGAAACACGAAGTCGTGATATGATCTGAGTGATCATGATTTCATGACTCAAAGGTTTGAGCATGGAGCACAACGTGAATTCGTGAAACATGAAATCGTGACGTGCCCAAAAGTTGGGCCCATGATCACAACCCATGGTCATACGAAAATATAACCATAAATAAAGGGAAAGCACCTGTCGAGCAACTGGCGGTTGAGGTTTTGCAAGCAACTGATCCTGGCCGTCATTTTCAAGGAAAATTCGACCGTTGATCCAGATGGGTCGTTTCGTGATTTTGAGCATTGAGATATTTGAAGGCGAGGGGAGTGAAAACTCCTGAAATGTGACATACCAAGTTTTCATATGAGATAAGCATGATGTCACGTCCCACGGTCATATGGGGAAAGGAGAAAGGAGTTGTGAAAAGAATCAAAGAGCCTGAGTTGGTCACAGAGAAAGATCTACGTGGTATCGAGGTGCCAGAATTGACTCAAAGGAATTATGAGTTTTCCTGGAAAGTTCATGGGTGTCAGGCCTCGTCCTGATCCCAATAAATTTTTTTAATGAGAATGAAGAAGGTGGTTGAAACCTCGTTTCACCACATAAATGGAAAGCATGGAAAATCTGGCCGTGAAGGGTAGACTGTCAGCCGAAATTTCCCTGTCATGGATTTTCTTGTGAAGCCCATACCGATCCAATATTGCGTCTGATAGAAGAATGAAAGTGAAATATGTCAGAAGAAGATGAAGACACCAAGCCTTGAATGCAATGACCAGAGTGTGATTATGAAGGGAGCAATTTTTTTTTAGTATGAATACTCAGTTTTGATATTTTTTTAGGGTCAAAGGTAGAGAAAAGCTTTGGTATTGTAAAGTTTTAAATCAAGCTTCTGGTTCTCTGGTTATGCCTTTGTAATCTGAGATTTCTTGTTTAATGACAGTTAGCTTCCTTCCTCCCTCTTGTTTCCCTCCAATTCTGAAAGAGTTCATGATTGACTGATTCACGTGAATTATTGTGATTGTATTATGATGAATGATTGATTATAGTGTTGTTGTAATTACTTTCAGTTTCTTTGAGACTGGAATTTAAAGAAGATGTTGTGTTTAAGTTTTTCCTCCTGGGCTGCTGGAAGACCCAATGTCTGTAGCAGAGATTTACATTTTCTCACCAAAGTCTTCCTCCTACTCACCTTTATTACAAAATACTAACTGAAGTTAAACTAAGACCTCACCTGCTTGTGCATACCAGTCTAGTTTTCTCAGTTAAGATGATATTTTCTTGAGACTGCGCCCATTTGAATTTTTTTTATAACCAACCTATGACATAAAAATATGATGGGTATCAGGCTTACCTCTGCCGCAATCTAGAGGTGACTTCTGGTGCTAACATTTCAGACACCGTTGTCAGGGATGAAATTCAAGATTTTCCCTGGGATTGAACGACAAAGCTTACGGGTTCTGAAGGTGCATCAGAAATTAGTACATCAAAGGTTGCAACTATGCACCTGGCGAATCCACTATGGAGACTTCCTTGAGGTGAATCCACTGGAGACTCCATTGTTTCATCCATGGCTTCTAGAGGCAGACACACAAGGTCTTCTCCACAGCTTCCTTTAGCAACACATGAAGCTGACCCAAAGAAAATTGTCAGAAAGGGAAAGGACCTCCGAGAAGGTGCTTCTACTATTGAACCAGGTATTTCTGATGATTTTTATTATCCTCCTATAAAAACTCCAATATCTTCTTCCCATTTCTCGATTATACCTTTTGTTGGAGTTTCCCGAACTTTAAACTTCGGGATTGTTCCTGTTGAGTTTTCTCCTCCTAGTTTTGGATTGGAGGGAGAAATATTTTTCACTCCTATTTCCCTTGAAGTTGTACCGTGGTTTATACCAAAAACCTCAGAATATTTTCCCACTCTGGGCTTTACCACCCCTCCTCATATTAGAGTTATTGGCTTTACAGAGAAAGAAACCTCTGCTCGCTCAAGCCCTGTATCCTTTTCTTCAAATACTCTGTTGTTCCCTTTCCTCCGAGAAGCTCAGTTCCAGCCTCCCCTACTTGAACCCCTTCCCCTCCTAGTTTTCCTCCACCTATTATCCCTATGGCATGTTCCAATCCCCCTAGAAATAGGATGGATGACATAGTGGCTGCTAGATATGCCCCTCTAGTCTTACCTCAGCCCATGAATGCCCTCCCTGCTGGAGATTACCTAAAGTATATGCCCAAATTCACTGGAGAGGAAGATGTAACTGCTGAATAACACCTTGTTTCCTTCTACAGTTATGCAGACAACCCAAATATTGAAAATGAAGATGTCTAGATGAAAGTCTGTGTCCAGAGTCTTGATGGTGAGGTTAGAAAATGGTTTAGGGGATTGACCCCTGGATCTATTGCTGGGATTGAGGCTCTAGATGATGTCTTCTTGAGACAGTGGGGGGATAAAAAATACTTTATGTATTATATCACAGAGTTCGGGTCCCTAAAGAGAAAGGAGGGAGAATCTGTCTTTGACTTCTCCAAAAGATTCAATAAAATGTACAATAAAATCCCTACTGAGATAAAGCCTACTGAATCCTCTACCAAAATCACTTATGCTAGTGCTTTTGACCCTAATTTTTTCCTCCTGCTTAGAAAGCGAAGAGCTACTTCCTTGGCTCACATGAAATATGTCGCCCTAGAAGTAGAATATAATGTATTGGCAGTTGATAGACTTGGGAATAAAGCTAACAGAGACAGAGGAAGGGAAATATTTGAAGCCTCAACCTCCGATTATTCTACATCTCACCCTCAAGTAGATGAATTGACCAAGATGGTGAAGTCCCTGTCTACAGAAATGGAGAAGATGAAGTTTGAAGGAAAAAAAGGTTATACGAATGCCCAAAATGATGAAAACAAAGGAAACTTCAGAAGACCAAATAACACCCCTCAAATACTTCCAAGAGAGCCCATAAATAGAGATAGGGATGATCAAAAAATCCATACTCCTCTTTAGAATAATATTGTTGTTGATGAGGAGGGGCAAGAAGAAGAGCTTGACCATGAGATCCATTGTCTCAGAGACACCTCCCCATTTCCCCATTTGACTCAATCTGCATACGAGGAGTCTCTCTTAGACAACCAAATAAATGAGCTGAGTAAGGGGGTAAAAGCCAATAATAGTCCAAATAAATATAACCTCGGGTCTAAGAATTAAGAAGGGAAGTTTGACGTCCCTGATCCAGCTCTCAGAGTAGAGAAGCCTGCTAAAAATGTAGTAAACAATAGCAAAGAAAAGAAAGCTCAGAACCCCTCGCCAGTAGCAAAATACCTCATCCCAGAGGTGAGAGAATTTTTTAAGCCCCTTCCCACCTTTAACTTTCGGCACGAGATTCAAAATATCAGAATCCCTGTACCCCTTTCAGAGCTTGTCAAGAATGAAGATTTCAAAAAATCCCTCTCTAAGCTATTGCAGTATGAACCACCATTTCATTCCACAGACTCAGTAAACCTCCAAGACGAAAATCCAACGTTCATCTTAGGTCCTATGGTATAAGATAAAGATGACTCATCTCCCCCCTTCTATACATCACTAAACATACATGACAACTTGCTACATAATTGTCTGATGGACTCAGGGGCATCTCATAATCTCATGCCCAAAAATGTTATGGAAGAGATTGGATTATAAATCACAAAATCTTATCATGATTTGTATTCTTTTGATTCAAGGAGAGTGCAATGTCTTGGGGTTATCAAAGATCTGGTTGTGACCTTCTTTCATTTTCCCATGAAAAGTGTGGTCATGGATATCATGGTGGTTGATCTTCCTCCCAAGTTCGGCATGCTTTTATCAAGATCTTGGATAAAAAGACTTGGCGGAACCTTGCAAGTGGACCTCAAATATGCTACCATCCCTATGTTTAGAGGGTGCAATGTCTTGGTGTCATTAAAGATCTGGTTGTGAACTTGTTTCAGCTTCCCATGAAAAGTGTGGTCATGGATATCATGGTGGTTTATGTTCCTCCCAAGTTCGTCATGCTTTTATCAAGATCTTGGATAAAAAGACTCGGGGGAACCTTGCAAATGGACCTCACATATTCTACCATCCATGTGTTTGGAGGGGAGCATAGGAGAATGTACATAGAAGCTCAGTTGGCCTACATTATTATTGATGAAGTAGACCCCACCAATCATCCTATCTTTTCACTTGATACTTATTTGAGATATAGTTTGTTACAAGTCATTGATATTCATGAAGCTCCTCTTGAAATCAGAAAGAAACCCATTTATTTTCGTGAAATACCTCCCCCAAATAATTCTGTGTGGAAGATGTTCTTCAATGGAGCCTCTTCTAGGGAAGGTGTTGGTGTTGGAGTGGTTTTTTAGTCACCTTATCAAGAAGCCATACCTTTTTCCTATAAACTAGAATTTGAAGCTACCAACAATGTGCCAGAGCATGAGGCTCTTGTTTTGGGTTTAAGGGCTACGAAAGACATGGGGATTGAAGAGCTAGCAATATTCGAAGATGATGAACTAATTGTTCATCGCGTAAAAAATGTTTATCAAGCCAAGCACACTAGTCTTAAGACTTACATGAATGAGGTGTGGGGCCTAATTGACAATTTCTTCTTAGCCTTCAACATTTCATTTATTCCAAGAGAGGAAAATACTATGGCTGATTCTTTGATTGTCTCAGCGAGCCATTTCAGGATCCCAATGCCACCTAAGCTCAGGTATGATGTTGAGGTGAGATATAGGCCCTATGTACTTGATAATATCAAGCATTGGAAGGTGTTTGAGGAAGATTTGGAAATCAGAAAGTTTCTTGAGTCCGTTGATGAGTTTTCTGCATTACACATTGATCAGCATCATGATTCCGAAGGTGACCCTCACGTCGGTGTATTTTAAAATAAAATTGTTGATCACCATATTGTTCAACTACCTAGCAACCACATTCCAAAGGGACTAGTTCCTTTAGAAAGATTGTTGGATGAGAATGATGTGGCAATAAATTTTAAAGGCCCAACTAAGGATGTTGATGTAGCTAAGTGAAACATTGGTATAGAGGAGGATACAAATTTGTCAAGTTGTCAAGCAGCCTGTTAGGGGAGCAGAGGGTCGAATATGTTGAGCTATTAAAAGAATTTGTTGATGTGTTTGACTGGACCTATGAAGACCTCAAAACATACGACACACTCGTCATTGAGCATAAAATCCCATTCAAAGAGGAGGCCAAACCATTTAGGCAGAAATTAAGACAAATAAATCCTATGTTGTTGCCTATTATGGAAAGGGAGGTAAAGAAGCTGGTGGATGCCCAAATCATTGTCCCTTTGATATATTCTGAATGGGTGACCAACTTGGTCCTAGTGAGGAAAAAGAACGAAGAAATCAAACTCTATGTTGATTTCAGAAATCTGAACAGAAGCTCCAAGAAGGAAAATTTCCCTTTTCTAAAGATGGAACACATATTGCAGAGGGTAACAAATGCATCCAGGATTTCCATGATTGATGGTTTTTCTAGCTACAATAAGATATTTGTCCTTCCTGAAGACAAAGAAAAGACAACCTTCACCACTCCTTGGGGAACATTCATGTATGCCAAAATTCCCTTTGGATTGATGAATGCAGGAGAAACCTTTTAGCAAGCCATGGACATAGACTTCATTGGGGAAAGGGATAAATTTGTGGTCATCTATCTGGATGACATTACAGTATTCTCCATATCTGATAAAGAACATTGCTCTCATCTAAGAAAAATCTTCTTGAAATGTAGAAGGTTTGGTCTCTCCCTCAATGCCACTAAGTCTTTATTTTCTATGAAAGAGGGAAAATTATTGGGGCATGTAGTATCAGGTGAGGGAGTCAGGATTGATCCCAACAGGGTAGAAGCCATCCAAACTCTGTCACTTCCGAGATCTAAGAAGGAGGTTCAGTCTTTCCTAGGAAAAATTAATTTTTTGAGAAGGTTTGTTTCAAATTTTGTTGAATTGGTGAAACATATCACAACCATGCTCGGGAAGGGGAATGAAGTAAAATGGAATGTTGCGTCAAGAGAATCCTTCAAAAAAATAAAAAAATCAATGACTAAAGCACCTGTGTTGATCAGTCCTGATTATTCCAAGGATTTTCTGATTTTTTCCTTTGCTTCATTTGATACAGTGGCAGTTGTTTTGCTACAAAAGAATAATGAAGGGATGAAGCATCATATTTCCTTTTTCAGTAGAGCACTGAGGAACACAGAGATTAGATATGACATCATGGGGAAGCAGGCCTACACCTTGGTGAAAGCTCTCAAATATTTCAGAGTCTATGTTTTGCATTCAAATATCATTGCATATGTTCCTTCAACTTTTGTGAAGGAAATTCTCATTCAGCTTGACATAGATGGGAGAAGGAGCAAGTGGATTTCCAAGCCTCTGCCATTGAAGCCTGTGATAGCTTCAAGGCCCTTCCAACAATGGGGTGTCGATTTCATTGGGGAAATTCATCCTACTTCAAGCGGTCAGCATAGGTGGATCTTAACTGTAACAGATTACTTCACCAAATGGATAGAAGCTATCCCCACAAGGAGTGCTTCTCACAAAGTAATCATTGGTTTTCTTGAAAACATCATAGCAAGGTTTGGTTGCCTGAATAGAATCATCACTGATAATGCAACATCCTTCAAGGTTGAACCATTAGTCAAGTTTTGCAAGTAGTTTAGAATTGCACTTATCCACTCTACCCCCTATTATCCCCAAGGAAATGGATTAGCATATTCCTCCAACAAGATCCTGATAAAGATCATCAAAAGGTTGTTAGAGGAAAACAAGAAAGCATGGGATTCAAAGCTCAAATTTTCTCTGTGGGATGATAGAGTGACAACAAAGAGGTCGTTGGGCCTCTCTCCTTTCTAGCTTGTATATGGGACCGAAGCATTTTTTCCTTATCATCTTTCCCTGCCCTTGGCAAAATTATTCCAAGACTACCATGGAGATCCTGATGACACGATTAGAAGAATTCATCAGCTGGTAGAGATACAACAGACTAGAGAGAACATGGTGGACAGAGCACATGACCGTCAACGAAGGATCAAGGAGGCTTTTGATAGGAAAGTAAGAAAAGAGGATTTCCATACGGGAGATATAGTACTCAAATGGGATGCGCTTAGATAGGATAAAGGAAATCATGGAAAATTTGAAGCCCTTTGGATCGGCCCCTTCAAGATTTCTGAGGTATTTCCAAACAATACTTATAGGTTACAGAATCTGGACGGTGATGAAGTTTTTGGTGGCCTTGTAAATGGGCACTTCCTGATTTTTTTTTTTGTGTAACGCCCCAGTTGGCATCCCACCATTGTAAATACCATACTGTTTTATGTTTATTTGTTTTAATAGGAGACTCCATAGCCCAAAAAAAGGCACTAAAACTATGCATTCTTGACAACTAGAAGGGAGCATGCCATCCCTTATGGAGCCAAATGTTATCACATAAACTTTTCAAGGTCTTGTGAGTCTGTGGTTTCTACCTAGGTCTATAATTTTTCCTGTTTTTATTCTTTTTGCAGACCCGATCGTAATTTTTTCCTCTCAACTTGTATTTTTTCTTTTGTTTACCTTCACTCGTTTGATAGACCTGTTTTTCCTTAGCATCTTGTCTGAGAAATGTCGGCCCTAAGACTTTCTTTTTTCCCTAAGGTCGATCACTTCTCTCGTTACCTCTATTGCTGATCATTTTGTTTTCCTGAGCCCTCAGCCAGTCATTCGAGTAATTGTTTATAGGCCGCAGTTGTGAGCACTGAGAGCAACACTTAGAGTGGTCTGATATGGACTCAAATAAAGCGAGGGAGCAAGATCAACTTTCAACGATGGAGATCCATCAGATGGAGCGGATCAACGGCCATCGGGCGACCAGGATCATACATTTGCATCAAGTTTAGCGTCGGACAGAGGTCCAAAATCGCGAGGCCGATCCTAGTCATTGGTACTGGGAGGGACGCATGACACAGGATCATCATTTTGCTGACTCGTGGAAAGGAGCAGTAAAAGGCCAGATTCATGCAAACTTGTGAAACACGAAGTCGTGATATGATCTGGGCACAACATGAATTCGCACATCGTGATTTCGTGTTTCGCAAATTCATGTTTTGATCCTTAGACTCTCATGTCTCCAAAAGAAGAAGAGGCTTATCACCCGAAATTAATCCTATTGCTGAAATAGGAAGAAACATTGTGTTGTCTGCCCAACAAAGTGCTCTAAGGAGAAATTTGTCTGATTCATCCAGTTCGTTTTTGTTTCCCTCACCTATCATCCACAAGATGGCATCTAGTGGTGGATTTGGTGGCACTGGAAGTACTTCCTCTTCTTAGTATTCATCTTCGTCAGTGATCGATAGCTTATATAGCCACCATATCCCTATCCAATCCACCACAAATCACACTAAAGTCATTAAAAACTATGGGCTTTTCTAGTTTGAAGAAGACGCCACAACCACACTGTGGCATGTGTCCTCTCCTCTTAACCTAACACCTATTACTCATCCACTTCCTAAATTCAAAGAACATCTTCCCATGTTTTCAGGAAATAACACTATCACTACAAACGAGCACCTGGTGGAATTTTCTAATGCTTGTCACAAAATAGGGGCCAATGACAACGATACTTTCATGCGCTTATTCGTCAACTCCTTGGAAGGAAAGGTTGCAGACGATTTCTTTGACCTTCCTCCTAAGATTATGTCTACTTGGAAGGAGTTAATCTATTGGTTCAGATCCACTTATGGGAAATCCAAAATCCCAAACAAGAAGTTACGGGAATACAATAACATCACCTATAAGGATGGTGAGACCATCAAGTCCTTTAACTTGCATTTCAGTAAGTTATACAATTGGATCCCTGAACTCATTCGACCTTAGAACCAAGCTGCTTTCATGCATTACTACAATGCATTACCTTCCCCCTACCGTCATAGGATTGAGAAAAAGCCATTGATAATCTCGGTTTCGCTCTGCATAGTTTTTTAGAGTATGAAGAACATCTTGAAAGAACAGGTCTTCCTCAGGGAGAATCGGTTAAACAGACAAACATGTCCACCTTCTTACATCTAGTACAAGATATGAACAATTGTATGATATTGTATGAGTGAAAGGGGACTATCTTCCCTCTCACCCCCAGAGCTTCATCCTCTTCTGCACCTCCCTTCAGAAACCCAATTGAAAATAATTTTCAGCCTAAAGTTATCTTGCCTCAAAGTTGGTGTAAATTTTGCGAGGAACACCATGAATAAGAAACATGTGAGGTAAGGAAGAGTGCCAGATTAGGATGTGACCTTATTTTTGTGCGCACACCCTGAAATAAGTACAACCCTTAGTATTCAGGTAATTGATATGCCAGTAAGAAATTACTCAATCATCTTGGGAAGAGATTGGAAAACCTGAACAGGTTGATACCTCTCGCTCGACGGGACACATTTATCCATTCCCCGGAATGGTAAAAACATTATAGTCCTTAGAGAGTGAAGGATTTCACCTTACATAGAGAGTTTCCCACAACCTAATGTAAAATATATCGAAGAGGACCTAGTAGTGTATTCCATCTTTGTTGAGGAGGATAACATTCCCTTGGAACAAATCGATTTGGATGATGGTATGTGGCACATGCATTTTGATGGCTCATGCTCAAATGAAGGAAATAGAGCTGACATTGTCTTGATTTCTCATGTAGGAAAAATTCATAACTTTTCTTATAGGTTAGAGTTTGCTTGCACGAACAATGTCGTTGAATTCAAAGCTTTGTTATTAGGCATTGAAAATGCCTATAACCTTGGTTTTGGTCACCTCTTAGTTTTTGGGTATTTCGAGCTTGTTGTGAACCTTGTACGTAAGATATACTCTCCCAGCAACAAGTTGCTGAAATAATACACCCAAACTGTTTGGGTGCTTATGTCGAACCTATTATCTTTCAACATCACTCATGTTAAGAAGGAATTGAACTCAATAGTTGATTGGTTAGCTGTCTTTGTAGCTTCTCCTAATCGAAATTTTTTTCCTCATAGACATGCTTGTACTTTTCAATATCTATATCATCAGCATCTCCCTGAAAATATAGAATCTCGATAGGTTTTCCCTAATGATGAGAACATTTCTACTTTCATTCAAAATGAACCTCTCAAGCCGAAGGAAATTATATCCATAGAAGATGAGAGTTCATTTTCATTGAGTGATGTAGGAAATAAATAGAAACAAAAAGAAGAGGAGCCAGAAAGGAAGGTGGGTGAAACCATCTCCTTGAACATTGGGACACCCGAGGCTCCAAATAATGTTAAAATAGGTGCCCAATGTTTTGATGAAGAGGTAATGAAGTTTGCCAAGCTAGTTGGTGAATTTCAAGATGTTTTTTCTTAGTCCTATGAGGATCTTCGTGGTTTTTATCATGGTCTTATACATCATGCCATCCTCATCAAGGAAGGCATAAAACTAGTTAGGAAAAAACAAAGACCTATCAACCCTGCACCAGAAGCAATTATTCGAAAAGGATTGGGAAAAATCTTGAAGGTTGGTATCATCCTTCCAGTCAAGTGTTTTGAATGGGTTTCAAAATTGGTCCCTGTCCAGAAAGCCACTCAACATATAAGGTTTTGCATTGATTTTCACACAATTAAGCGAGCTATTATGAAAGGTTATTCTACACTCCCTAACATAGAAATGATTTTGCAGAAGGTCGCAGGGTCACATATGATGTCCTTTCTTAATTTCCTTTTCAGTTACAATCAAATCGAGGTAAAAGGGACAAATGCTTACAAAACCACCTTTATCACTGATTGGGGTACCATGACTTATCAACGTATACTTTCTGATGCAAGTACCACTTTCAAAATACCTATACAAATAACTCTTGATGAATTGATCAATATTCATATCTATCTTGATGATCTAATTGTATATGTTAAAGGGATGATAATTACCTCAGAGTTCCAAGTGTTATTTCTGGGTCCTTTCAAAATTGATTTCACCCTGGGTACTAACTCTTACATTCTAAAGGATTCACAGGAGCAATTGTTTTCCTACATCACTAACGGTTCTCACTTGAAACATTATGTGGGACCAACATGAAAAGTTCTAACGTTGTTTGGATATTTTGTATACTAGTAGTCTAGCCATGCTTTCAATTTTTCGCTATTTTATTTTCTACTTACAATAGTTTGATTTCTGCTTTCTGTTTTTAGCAATTTCCTTTTTCTTTTACATTTCTGTCATTTTATCTCCGTTGTTTTAAATTTTGTAATCTTAATTTTTTCATGATTTTTATTTCTTTTTCGCCTTTTAGTTGATTCTGGTCAAAGAATAAGATTTTGGATCAGTTCTGCCATAGTGACACTCCTGCAAGATATTGTTAGTCAATAGAAATCAAGCTTACACAGCTCTTACGATGTCCCCCTGAAAGCACTTGAATTTTCTATCTACCTTTGTTGTTGTCTTTTAAAGAAATTGGTTATCTCCCACTTATGTTTTCCATAAATTTTTCTCCTTGGTGTAAAGAGCAGATTCTGGTTGAGTGATTATGCATATAGGGATAAATCCCCTCATACTTAACATTTTTCATGAGTTATTCCCAAATTCCACGTCATTTTTCCATTAAATCCTCTCACTTCCCCCTGTTGCATAATCATTCTGGTTATATCTTCTTGATCTACTATTCTCGGTCTATGAAACCATGAGTTCTGAGTTCTAAATCTATTGAAAACAAATTTTCCTGTAGAGATGCCAGTTTGTTGACGATAAAAACTGCAACAAATATGTTGCCTGCAAAGTATTTCTAAAGCCTA
>JZKD02S1665213.1:42358-69048 GCA_000966675.3 Picea glauca
TGGAAGAAGAAGGGGTTGAATGAGGGAATACTGAGGAAGTTACTCACAAAATCTTGAAAATGCTTGGGCAAGGAGGGGAGTGAAATTGGGCAGAGTTTCATTATTCTTATGCTTGTATGTGAAATGAGACCACAACACCTCCTTTAATATGACAAAAAGATGGTTATTTAGTTGGGTGATGGGATATAGCAGGTGAATTGGTTGGGAAACCTCCAATAGCTCGTGAATTCACCGAATTCCTTACAAATTTTAATTTTTGCAACTTTTGCAATATTACGTGTGATTTTTAGTGTGCATCAAGCATATGTACGTGGGATATATAGCATGCATCAACCGTATGTACGTAGGATGTAGTGGTGCAGGGTGCGTACACGATCTAAACAATTGTTTTTTAAGAAGAAATTCCCAGCAATGATTTGGAGAATGATGCAAGTAAGTGGGCCAAGGCCATATATTAATGAATAAGGAATTTTAGGGCTATAACAAATTCCCCCTAATGTGTGAGGTTAGAAGAGAAAATGACGGCATAAATACATTACAATATATTCACCAATGTACAAAATCGAGTGAGCCCGAGAACATAGTTCGGTAGGTGCCATCTTCAAAACAAAAATTGTCTCTCCTAGGCGGGCATACCCATGCTCGGGATGAAGTAAATCATGGATACCAATCAAATACACTGCTGATCCATTTCATATAACTATATAAAGTGTATCCACAAGAAATACACACTAGATCTACATCTCAAAATCAATTGAATATATACAAGCATAGTATGTATCTTTAAGAAGATAGTAACACATGTGGCTGGAGGTGAGGCCTTCACAACTCGAGAAATAACTTCAAGATATTCAAAAATCAGGTAGGAGTACAATGGGAGTGTATGAATCACTACCCTGAGGTCTTCGATTACTCGTCAGGAAAATACACGAGGATTTCAATGATTAGGAAGAGAAATTCATCAATTTCGAATCTGGACTCGACTGGACTCTCAAGATGGTTGACTCATGGAAGTCAAAAGACAAACTACAGAAAGGACAACTCAGGCTGGGTAAAAATTCCCTTGGAAAAAAGCATGAAATATGATCAGACTCAAGAAACATGACATTGACATAAGTTTGTGATGCAGGAGGCAACGTAAACTCTCCATGTGTTTTGAAGAGTAACCAAATGGAGGAGGACACAAATCTATGTAGCGATAACAACTTCCTAAGGTCATACTAGATCCCAATGCTTGACGAACAAACAGAAGGATGTGGTTTGTCCAAGGGTGACTCTATTTGATGCCGATTTTTTTTTTTCCCGTCCCTTCTTTTTGGAATATTCGATTTTTTTGTCTTTTTCAATTTTTAAGAGCTTGAAAAATAATAAAAGAATTCTACGTTACAAAGGAGGAACAAGTGTCGCAAGAAAGCATAGTAGTTCCAAGCGCATGGAACATACTAATGCTCAGAGTAAAGAGACATGTGTAGGAAAAGGACACTCGGGGAAAATTCCTCCATGGGTCAAGGTGTTCAATATACATCGTTGGGCTTATGCCCTAAAAAATTCCCACCTATGTACTCATGACACTACTTTTTGGAGAGAAATATATATATTTACATCTTTTCTGTCTTATGAATGACATTTTTACAAATGTATGTACATGTGTATGTGTTTTCTTTTCTTTTTATGTGTGTGCAACATGCCAATCTAAAATTTGATTATCTAGAGTATATGTTATATGATTAAATCTGCCACAGTGAAAAAGAAGACATAAATAACTACACGTCCACAAAACAAAAAGGACAAAAATGTATAAGAAACTATACATATATACACGAAGTCACCAAGGAGACCAACCTAAGAGTAGTAGTTCTTGAGGTAGAGTCCATTTCTAGGCTCCACCAAGGCATTTCCCTAAAAATCAACCAGTCGGTAAGAGCACTTCTTCAAGACCTCTTTCACAATGAATGGTCTGAACCACATGGGTTTGAACTTGCCTGCCCCTAGAGGATATTTGCCTTGATCATAGATTAGGACAAGATCGCCTTCAGATAAAATATGAGGATGAACGAATCAATCATATTGGCACTTGACTCATTGCTTATTAGCCTCATTGGCTAAGGCTGCATCACGACGTTGCTCATCAATATGCTTGAGATATAGAAGGCGTTCCTCAAGCGGTGAAGTGTCTGACAATAATTCCACTGCCAACTTTAAAAAAGGAATAGGACACTCAATAGGTAAGATTGCTTCCAGCCCGTATATGAGTTGAAAAGGTGAAAAACTAGTGGAAGTCTTTATAGATGTTCGGTAGGCCCACAACATTGAATATAACATCAAATGCCAATTTTACTTGGCATATTGATCGTTCACTGAAGAATAGTATTGAGAGACTTATTCATAGATTCAACCTGACCATTTCCTTGTGGGTAATAAGGAAATGAATTCTCATTTTAAAACCCAATATTTGTCGTTAATTCAGTCATCATTTGTTTTTGGAAGTGACTACCATGGTCAGTGAAAATCTCCTTCAGGATACCGAACCTTGCTACTATCTGATTAAAGATGAAAAGAGTCATTGTTTCACCATAATTGTTGAACGTTTGCATAGCTTTGACCCACTTGGTGAAGTAGTATACTGCTACGATGATGTAACAATGCCCCCTGGTTGAAGCCAGGTGACATGTAGTAAATTCAATCCCCCACTTGGTGAAAGTACCAATAGAAATGACAGTAAACATAGGAGTAGGATGTGCCTGCATCTTCCGAGAGAAGGTCTGGCATGGGTGGCACTTCTTGACTGCCTCCACACAATCCTTGATTAACGAGGGCCAAAATTAATCAGCATGCAAAATCTTTTGGGTTGTTGCCAACCCAGAAAAATGACCTCCACATGATCCAGTGTGACAATCGTTCAAAATGAACTCTGCTTCTTCATGGATAAGGCATCGTCGAAGAATGCAATCTACACCTCGACGATACAAACTATCATCGAGTATAAGATAGTTTCGCACCTGATGTTGAATTCAACGAAACTCATCACAAGAAGAAGAAGTGGGGCAGTTCAAATTCTGGAGATACACAAGTATATATCCATGCCAAGGGTCTGAAGATGAAATTAGAAAAATATATCCCTTAATAGGTGATTCTTCGAGCATGATATCACTAGACTCGACCAGAAGTTTCGAAATAAGTTTGGCAAAGACTAATGACTTTTTGTATTTTTCCATGATCGACCATGATCCCTGTTGTCGATACAATAAAATCTAAGAGACGACATGTTGTCACAAAGAAAATGCACTTGTTAGGATTCAAGCGAATCCTATAGTAGCAACATCGCTCAAAGATTAGTCAAAGATGGGTGGGATGATCAGATCTATTATGAGAGTGTGATGCTATATCATCAAGGTAAGCCTTGACTGTGTGTCTAAGGTAATGAAAATAAAATGACATGGCCTACTGAAAGGAATCTCTAGCATTCTTCAGGCCAAAAGGCATCTTACGATACGTGAATGTCCCCCAAGGACAATAAAATCCATTTTATGTTGGTCCTTGGGTTTGATTTGCATCTGATTGTATCCTGAGAAACCATACATGAATGAAAATACCTCGCAGCCAGCGCATTCATCGACAATCTGATTGATAAATGGGGTATGGAAATTAACTTTTGAACAGGCCTTATTCAAATCATGGAAGTCCATACACATGCAAATTGTGCCCTATTTATTATTAACCAAAACCAGGTTTGACACCCATTTCGTCAACTGTATAGGGTAGATAAAACCGGCTTTGAGAAGTTTCTCTACTTCTTCCTTAATTGTTGCCACTTTTCGAGGATTGACCGGATGAACCTTTTGTCAAATTGGTTTGGCAACAAGATAATTCGTAATTTCATGCTCGAAAATTTGTGGATCGATGCCTGTCGTTTCCTCGTAAGACCAGGAAAAAATTCATGGAATTCTTTGAATAATTCAGTGTAAGTTCAAATCTCTTTGGCGGAGCATTCCGCTCTGATGAAAACATTCTCCACAACACCGTGGGTTTTGGAGATATCTATTGGAATTCTTGTAGTAATTCTTTCCATGTTACCCTCGACGTAAACTCTGTGTGCAACCAGAGGATTGATAGGACAAGGCTTATCTCCATTCATGGTCAAAACAAATTCTCCCACCTCTATTCTCCTTAACTCGGGAAGAAATTAATATCTATGATGTATATCATCCCAAGTTCTATCGGGACCAGTCATTGTCTTGAGAATCACCTCGTCCGAGGGAAAGACAAAGTTTAAAGGATCTTGAGTGGAAAAAGAATCTTTATCTCGAATAGGCTCGAGAACTAGATTTAACTCCTGTGCGAGAGTCAGATCGAGGTTGGTCGAAGTCTGCGAGACAATTGTGTACGTAACCTCAACTGCAAATAAGGGCATGTCTTGTCGCAATTCCCTATCCCTTCCATCGAAGTTGATGGGGAAGGTAAATTCCATAGATCGTTAAAGTAGTTTGTTCAAAACTATGGTAGTTGCAAAATTACATACCTCGGCTGGTCAGGAACAACCGATATAAGCCTTACATCGCTAGAAGGTGACGAGTAATAAAAATTTCCCATAAATGATGGAAACAAACCGACACCTAAATTAACAATGCCAGGTTGCAGATTATCAATCATCAAGATCGTGGAAGCCCCTGATGAAGGGTCAGGATGAGAGTAGGACAACTAGCCATCATGTAGAAAACACAAGACTCGAAAAATCATAGCAACCACCACATGCATTGCATAATTCCAACTTCTTCCTAACAACAAGTTGTAGTCGAGAGGCACATTGACCAATTCAACTTTGACACACACAATTTTACCTTCCAACTGCACAGGAAAGGAAGGAGTAATTATGTGTGGTCTAAACGATTGAACATCGAATGTCGTAAGAAAAGTAAGCAACATAAACAACTCAGGTTGGCCAATGGCCTTCCAACATGCAAATGGCATCATGCAAGTTGAGGCACCCTCATCAACCACAATACGAAAAAATGTTCCGCGTAAAAGATTTTGTGGTGTAGGCCACTAGTATCTGAAAAGCCACGTGGTGAGGAAGATGGGGTTTTAAGTCGGTTGGATCGAAAACAATCACTCCTAGGTTACAAGTCTCTATCACCCTCAAGGCAGATAACAGAGCTTTCCTCTATGAGGGGAAACTTTGGAGGACCTCCAAAGCAGACATCGCGCAAGGGGTCTGTGCCAAATCTTATACAACGAAGTATTTCTGGGTGGCCTTCGCGTTTGGATTGTGAGAAGCCTTCTTAAACACACCTTTTGGGATGTGATTCATCATTTCATCCACCACCTTATTGATTTGGAGAGGAGTCGAAGGGTTAGTGGCTTCCTTGCCCTTCCCAGAATATTCTGACATTCTGTAGTCTCGGGACCTGGTGACTAAATGAGCCTCAACATTCATCATATAAATATTTATAGTCGGATTGTTACTGGTGGGCACGGGGGGTCCCTGACTGCCCCCTGTCGCACTCGTGGATGCGGAAGCCTGAGCCATGTTTTTCCCTTGTAGAAAAGGGTTCATTAGCACAATAGGTTGTTGCTGTGCTAATAGCTTCTGGGCTTCTGCAAGCCGAGGGAACATATGAGTCAGGTGGTCTTCTGTGCAGAGATTAGATGAATACTTCGACTTCTTCGTCTCCATTTTTCCCCTGTTGGCATTATTGGTAGTATTTTTATCCCCTTTACCCTTCTTATTTCATTGTTTTTTCTTCCCCTCGGACTTTTGTTTGGCGTTAGGGTTCATGGACTACACATTGTGTATGTTTGACGTCTGGGTAGGGGGAACTACCGAAATCAGAGTCTGACTGGCCATATTCTGTTGTGTCAAAAATTGTTGCAATTGATTTGGCAACAGGTCTATGGACTTGATTTGTGCTGATCCCACAATATCGTAGGCATGGGGTCCATAATTTTTCTTGGCCTTATCGAGAGAAGACCATGACACATCCCAAAAAATCTCGTAGAGCATGCCAAATTGAGAGTACATCATTTCAAGCTATTGGGCTCTCATAATCGCCTCCTTTTCTAAAAACACTTTGGAAGTCGCAATGTCCTTGGATACGTAGGGAACCAAAGACTTAAAGAGCCAGTCAAACAAAAAATCAGGAGGGACCTTAACATTAATTAATCTCTTTCTATGCCACCATTCTCGAATATGATCAGAGATGTGGTCGACCTTGGTTTTCTCAAAGTTGTCCATCAATTCAGTGTTGGCATCGTATCTCACATGTAACTGGAAATGGTTCAAGAAAACAAATTCCAAGTCGTTGAAGTAAGAGTACCTCAAGCCATCGATCTCAATATACCACTTTGCAACACCCCCCATAAGAGTTCGTTGAAAAAGGAGAAACTGGACATAGTCGTCATTCAGCAAGTTTGACGAGCACCATAAATGAAAATTCTTCACATGATCACCTGGATCTTCACCAGGCTTTCCCTCAAATTTTAGAATATCTGAAGGTAACTTAGTCAGTATGGGGAGCCAATGCGGATTGTGAGAAATTGGGTCATTCAGTAATCTCGACAAGTCTGG
Source organism: Picea glauca (assembly GCA_000966675.3). NCBI lineage: Eukaryota > Viridiplantae > Streptophyta > Pinopsida > Pinales > Pinaceae > Picea > Picea glauca. The sequence continues at coordinate 48,924 of JZKD02S1665213.1, forward strand.
CAGATGTAATGTTGCCAGAAATAGTATTTTTGGTTGTGAATTATTTACAGGAAAAGAGGGTCCTGGATTTTGAATGGAAACATTTTTCCAGGAAAATTTGTACTATTGTCCATGGTTTTGGTAGAAACCATGGCCTCGACCAACGTAAGGTAATTGCTTCTGTTGAGGTGTCATTGAATGACTCCCAAAATTGGATGACATAGCCTATGCGGGGATTGCTCCCTTTATTGTGTTCCAAGGATCATGGAAGGGGATTCGCCCAACTGATCCGATGGACATGGGTATGGATCCTTTCCAGGGGTTCCATTGAGCATGGAAGGGGTTTTCACCGACCGACATTGCTTGCGATGGAATTGATCCCTACCAAGGATTCCAAAGACCCTATGTGGAGAAAACTCCAGTTGTCATTCCCTGTGAAGGAATAGTACCTTACACTAGATTTTGTTGAACAAAACTAGGGTTTCCCCCAGCCAAGACAACAGCTGAAGAAAAAACATTGTTCCCAAATGCATCAACATGTAACGACATAGATCCCACTGACATTGTATAAGATGAAGGTCTTAAAATTACTCCACCAAACAAGCTATAATTAGCGTTTGGCCCGATTGGCTATTGAAAAGAACCACTGAGCGAAGGGGACGGAGGAGGTATATGACCCCCACCGTAAGGGATATCATTAAAATGGACCGTAGTGCCCTCAACTAACCCTTGAATGAGATCTTTTGAGCTCCATGTCCCTAGACCCATGGTCTGTAAGGTAGAATAAGTAAGAACTAAGTTGGTATGAAAGTCAGGCATCCCGTATGAGAAGGGAGGGCCCGATGCACTATGAGTATAGAATTGTGGTCGTAGACGATAATGTTATTGGACCATTGCCTGAAGTTGAGGGAGGGTAGACCACTATGGTCTTGATTGGAGAAGGTGGGAGAGGAGGTAGGATGCCTCTTGCAGTAGTAGTCATAACGAGAGTATGAGGACTCTCGGACAAAGTAGCAAAATTTGCTTCCATTGTCGTTCGTAAGACTATCTTGTGCTCAGAAGATGTCACCTCAGGGGGAACAACCTGAATCAAGATCAGCGCTGACAAGTTAGTAATCAGAGGGTTATCTTGCCTGAGAGATTATGTCCCAAGGTGAAAAATGGTAGGTTCCTCCAGAGTCGAAAAGTCTCCTCATAGATCAGGCTCAGGCATAGTTTCCTATGGTTGGGTCTCTTCGAACAACCCTTCTTGATCAAATATTCGCCTTAACGGTGGCAGAGGCGGCTCCAAAGAAATCAGTGACAGGCCCTGAAGCCTTCGCATACGGTGGAGCTTTTGATCTTCCACTTTGTGAAATGGTCAAACAACACAGTAAGGCTTGACTAGCATAGAACAAAAAACACACACTAAAAATTTTCCTAAAGATAAATCAAGCAATCAATTATTTAGTAGGAAGGACAATTACGCCAATTGACACAAGAGAAACTAACCTATGTAAGTGAAACTTGAACATGGAAGCACCCTCCGGGTATACTCTGTGAAGCATGATTTTTCTCCCTTGGTTATGGAAGTATGCGAAGATCAAGGAAGAAAAGGGAGAATGCGAACTTTGCAGAAGACACAGTGACTATTACTGGGTCGAAGTGAGAAAAAGAGCAGAAAAGACAGAGTGAAGTAAGTTGTTGGGCGAGGAGATCAAGGGTGATAGATCAACAAGAAAGAAGGATCATGGACAACTCAAAAAGTGGAAAAATCCACCATTAGATGCTTTGGAGCACTGCGCGAGAAGGAAGGAAATACAGGCTGGTGAAGCCTTGAAAATATGAGACAAGTTGACCTAGGGTTTGAGACACCTAGGGTTTTGGTATCTAGGGTTTTGGGACACCTAGGTTTCGGCCTGAGGATGTCGGTGAGCTATTGTAATGTATAAATAAAGGTCATGAGGACCTATTTTGGGTTGGTACGATATTGTTGAGTATAGCTGTATTGAGGATTAAGAGTGATTATTTTTGTGTGAGAGAGAAGCGCTAAGTGTGAGAGCCTTTTGGTATTGTAAGATCTTCAGTTGGGTGGAAGATCGATCCTGCAGCTGGGTGCACAGGAAGGGGAGATAAAGAGAGGAGAAGAAAGAGGATCTGCTAGCTAAGAGCACATACAAGAACTGTATGCTTTACCTTAATATATTATAGCACAGTTCTGTGGACATAGCCCTAAGGAGAGGGTGAACCACGTATATTTTGTGTTGTGTGTGATTGGTATTCTGTATCTGTCATTGATATACTGTAATTGCATTACTGTTCTAGATATGATAAGTAGATGTGCAGGCTAGATCCAAGATGATAAGTGATATATAAATGTTGTGATTTTCTTGTGTTAGATCCACTTGATATTCCCTTTGGTTGTAGACATCTCTGTCCTGCAACTCCCTCATAACTGCTTCGAGTGAGACTGCATCTGCCCTTGTGAACCCTGGGTCTGCCCCTATGCCAACAAATGGTTCCGTTGTCGGGACATGAATCTTCTTGAGGGAATGTCAAGGTGGTTCCCATCGAAGACAAAGATTCAAAAGTGGATAGAGGATCAAGAAAAGGAGTTTGTTGAAGCCAAGAATAAGAACCCTAATATTAGTACAAATGATTGGTTCAAGAAATATATATTCACTGATATACACAAAATTTTCTTTGGGGGAATCCATCAGAAGCTATATGAGTGGCTAGCTATATTAGCAGATACCTAGTTTGAGATCCAATCTAGACCTCGTGTGGTTTGGACGTTGGAGTTGATCAATAAGGTCCAAAGAGTCGATAACATTGTATCACGAGCAATAGATCATTGGTTCGATAACACCATTGGAAGGTACATCACAGAGTTTGTTGTTGACAGAGTAGAATCATACAGCCAAGCTAAGAGATAATTCTTCAAGGGACCCAAAGGAAATTTTTTACAACTCCTGAAGTTGAGACTCAAGATTCTATTGCATGAGAAGAACATCTTGAAGATACAATAGATTGGTCATATCTAGAAAGGCCAATGTTCAAGAATTTGAACAACGACGGTGACACAGAAGATGGACATACGTGCAGTGGGAGAGTGTTCCGAGAAGTTTACCTTGCAAACCTGTTTAAGCATAACTATGGGGAGGAGGGTTTCTACAGTGGAGAAGAGGCATAACTGACAGACGAAGAACAATCAGAACCCGCTAGGGCAGAGGAAGGAAAATATGAAGAGATTCACTGGGGAGAACTTGAAACCTCAGAAACTGCATTGATCATCGAAGTAAGTATTGTTATCCATCCTATTGATTCAATAGTATTAAGCAACTAGATTAATCCCAGTCACCAGAGTGTCCAGAGCACTGTCAAGAGTAGTCCACCACATATTCAGTCAAGAACCCTAGGAAGATCTATGGCAGATGAGATGAGGCTTCCTATCTTTAGGGGAGATGGATCGAAAAATCCTAATCAACACTAGTTCCTCTGTGAAGCCGTATAGAATATTAAAAATGTCACCGACGAAGATGTCAAAAGAACCCAGTTTAGTACCACTCTGAGGGATCGCGCATTGAGTTGGTACATGAAACTTGTTCAAGGACTTTCACAACCTAAGCCATTGAATCAGATTAAGAATGCGTTGATTGCAGAGTTCAAGAAACCTAAGTCAGAGTTGCAGTGTATTACAAAACTGAAGGAGATCAAGAAGAAGGTGGCCGAACCCATTTGGGAATTCGATCAAAGATTCAAAACCTTAACAAGACGATTGACTTTTCAAATCCCAGATGAACAGAACAAAGAATGGTTCATTGCTGCCCTCTTACCACACATCAGAGCCCCTCTTATGCAAAAGAATATTGCTTCACAGTCTGAGGCGTTGGAGATCGCCATGGAATTGGAATCAACCCTTATGGAAGAATCCATTTTAGGTATGAGTCAGATATTGAGTCAGCTGACTAGTTTGTCTCTACAGGTCGAAGATATGAAGAAAGACAAGGGAAAAGATAAAAGAGAAGACATATGGCATGTCATATGTAAATCATAAGGCCATTACAAGGAACATTGTCCCCTATTCAATGAATACTTGGCTTCTGGAGCTATGAGCCTTTTGAAGCAAGTCACCTTACCTTGGTGCGAGGTATGCAGAAATAGGCATCGCCCTGGTGAGTGCTACTACATGCAAAAGTATGTTCAGACACCTAAAAATTTTTACTGTACATTCTATAAGTCTGTAGGACATGATGATATGGATTGTAGGGCTTACAATATCATGCATGAAAAGTCGAGAAACATATACAAGATTCAAGGTGAAGTACAACAATAAGGGAACACTACGCAGTATAACTCTCCTGGGAGAGGAAACTTCAATCCTCACGGTGGATTCAGAGGAAGAGGACGAGGAGGAGGAATGGGTCGAGGCCGAGGACAAATCATCTGTTATAACTGGGCATAACCAGGACATCTTGCAAGGGATTTTTAGAACCCTTGTACCACTTGCAACTACTGTAGCTTGTTTTAATATGTTATAGAAGATATTCCTGTGCTGCTAGCTAAGCTTCAGGAGAGACGAGGACCTCAACAGAACCCACAAGTGAAACTGATATATGTCGAGCCTCGAGTAGAAGACACTAGAGTCACCATTATAACCAGAGGAGGTGTTGTTATAGGAGAAGACAGACTGACCCAAGGGAAGAATACAGAAGATTCAGGAATCCAAAAAGCTACAGAGAAGACACAAATGTTTGATGCAAACAAAGAAAGACAAATTTTTGAGGAGGCAAGAAAAGAATTCAGAGGAGACCAAGGCTCTTCATCAAAGACAAGACCAGAAGTGAGAGAATATGAATGCCTCTAGCATTTGATCAATTTTCTTCACCAAAAGAAGGAAAAGAGGTAATCAAGATCATGGAATTTTTATATACTTGTATTAAGTTGATTCAGGATGAAAGCGTTGTACAAGAGTTACAAAATTTAATTAGACAATATGAGCTAGGAAAGATAGACCCCTTATTGAATAGGCCAGTACACAAAATCGGTAAGAAGAGAAGGACAAATAAGGAATTACATTTGAATGCTCAAATAGGAGAGTATGAGATAGATTATGTAGTCCTAGACTTAGGGTCGGAGGTCAATGTCATGACGAAGCAAACCTGGGCACTGATGGGAAAACCAAAGTTGATCTATTCTCCTATCAAGCTTAGGATGGCTAATCAACAAGCTGTAAGCCCTTTTGGTAGATTAGAATATGTCCCTGTGGACATCGACAAAGTAAGAACATTTGCAGATTTTGAGGTAATTAAGATAGTTGACGACAACTTCCCTTATCCTCATTGATGATTTTAAGGATGGAAATTTATTTTAAAATGTAGAAACCTTGGTGAATCTTACTAATCCTTCATATGACAATTATAAATGTTTGGTGATATTTTTGTAAAAATATTCAAATTTCTAAGGATTTTATATAGTTTTATAAAATTTTGGTTATTTTTAAGGTAAAATAATTTTATGCTATAGAATTTGGGCGAATCACTTTTAAAATAGCGAATCTCTTTTTTAGAAAAACCACGGAAAATTAGCCCATGAGAAAAATTTTAGCCCCTAAAATCATCCATGCTTATCTTGCACTGTTAGGAATTGATTGGGCCTTCAATAATTCCACTGTGGTTGATTTAAAGAAAATACATATGAATTTTGAAAGAGATGGTCTTAGGGTCATTGCACCTTTAGATCCAAATGAAGTTCATCTATACACGAGCCCATCAGAGAAGAAGACCGCACATAAGAACTGTAAAACATATAGAAATTAACAACCAGACAATAGGATTACATTAATCCCACAGCCGATGGAAACCTAAGCTAGAGAAATGACAATGTATGCTCATCAGAGTTAGAAGAAGCATCGGAGAATTGGGAGAACAAGATGTATGAAGTATCTACAAGAAGATGTTCTAGATTAACTAGAGAAGTCTGTTGGATTGTCACAACAGTAAGAAAATTACCCACCTTTGACGGTCTAAATCCTTTAGAAATATTCTTGTCTTACTTTGAAGAAAGCGTACCAATACAACAAAGATTATTGGCAATGGATGAGGCCTTGAAATCCACACCAGAAAGATGGTGGGGGACACACAAAAACAACATTATAGACTGGGTACAATGTCGTACCCTGATGACAACGCTGTTATCAACACAAGTAGAAGGCTGGGAAGTTTGATACACAGGTCGAAGTTTCCCAAAGGACCATGTGCAAAGATGTGAGGAATCCTGGACCAACATTCCTCAAGAACAATGGGTACACAAATTCATCAACACACTGGACACAACACCTATCAATTGGTACCTTCAAGCAGAGCTGCGCCTCATCACTACAGATTGGGAAGGTATGACTCAGAATTTTGTAACTACCTTCTTATTTGAAAGTCAATACCTGTCATTAGATAAAGAATTATAGATTGTGAGACAAAAAGTATTTGAGGAGGCATCTAGCCTTCCTTTGGAACAAGAAGAGGACGAATGGACTACACCTCTCCATAAATTGCAGAGCTGCTACAACATCATTGTTGATGAAGACAATGATCCGAGGAAGGTGAACATCACAGAAACAGAAGGCCAGAGAGATGTAGAAGGACTAGAAGTTGAGTTACCATTTATTGGACAACCAATCAAGATAAAAAAAAGTCAATATTGGAACAAGGGAGAAATCGAAGCTCGCCAATGTCGGAGATTACTGGGATGCTGCCACCATTTAAAAAATTAATGAGTTACTACATGAATATTAGGACTTGTTTCCAACCAAGTTCATTGATATGAAGGGAATTAAAGGATCTATGGGAGAGATGAGGATCCCTTTGAAGCCAGATGCTAGACCAGTCAAATAAAGACCCTACAGATTGAACCCTAAATATAAGGAGAAAGTGAAGATAGAGCTAGACAGAATGTTGGAAGCAAGGATTATAGAACATGTCGAAGAGTCAGAGTGGATTAGCCCTATGGTGGTACAAGACAAGAAGACAGGAGAGATCAGGATATGCATAGATCTCAAAAAGCTGAATGATGCTTGTTTGCATGACCCCTTCCCTAAACCATTCACTGACGAAGTGCTAAATAATGTGGGAGGCCAAGAAGTATACTCTTTTACATATGGATTTTCAGGATACCATCAAATCCAGATTGCCAAGGAAGATTGCCATAAGACCACATTTGCAACAGAATGGGGATCCTACCAATACATAGTAATTCCATTCGGATTGAAGAATTCCCCAACCATCTTTTCCAGGGTGGTGGTCGAAGCATTCAAGGAATTTATGCATAAATTTTTAGAAGCATATTTTGATGATTGGACTGTTTTTAGTTTATTGAAGAATCATATTGAATGTCTAAGGCTAATGTTGGATAAATACAGGCAGTGCCAAATTGCCTTGAACCTGAAAAAATGCATTTTTTTTTCACCATTTGGAGTTTTGTTAGGACATATTGTATGTAATCAAGGATTGTTGGTAGATCCATCCAAGATGCCCATTATAGTTGATCTACCCCCTCCTACGTCAGTTAAACAACTATGCACTACGTTGGGATAGACAAGCTACTACAAGAAGTTCATTAAGGGCTATGCTTAGACTACAATGCCCATGGAGACGCTATTGAAGAAGTATTGTCAGTTTAGTTGGACAGAAGAATGTTAGCAAAGCTTCGATACACTGAAACAAAAAATGGTTACTGCGCCCATTCTGGTGTTTCCAGATTGGAGTAAGGAGTTTCACATGCATGTCGATGCATCTTCCATTACTTTAGGAGTTGTGTTAGCACAACTAGGAACATGAGATATTGACCACCCGTTAGTCTTTGCTAGCAGGAAGCTATCAACTGCTAAGATCAACTACACCACCACTAAGCGAGAAGGGTTAGCCATGGTATATGCATTGCAGAAATTTTGCCACTACTTGTTGGGAGGACACTTTAAAATGTTTACTGATCACTCTGCACTAAAATACCTAGTCAACAAGCCAGTGTTGGGGGAAAGGATATGCAGATGGCTTCTACTATTTCAAGAATATGATTTTGAGATCATAGTAAAGCCATGGAGAATGAACAAAGGTCTTGATCACTTGTCAAGGTTGGAACATGGCGAAGAGCCAACCAGTTTGGAGGATGCACTACCGGATGCACAGCTATTGGCCATTAGAAAGATTGATGACCACTTCGTAGAGATAGTCCAGTTCCTATCAACATGAATGACACCTAGTGAGTACAAAATTCCTCATAAGAAACAACTGGTAGTGTGCGCTGCAAAATTCTCACTTATAGACAGACATCTATACAATATGGGACCTGATGAAATATTGTGAAGGTGTGTTATGGAGGCAGGACGACCACTGATCCTCTCAAAAGCTCATGACGACATCACAGGAAGTCATTACGTAGGGAAATCAACTACGTAGAAGGTTCTTAGAGTTGACCTTTGGTGGGCTACCTTACACAGAGATGCTAAAGACTATTCCAGAGCCTGCAATGTATGCCAAAGAGTTGGGAAACAATCCAGAAGAGATGAAATTCCATTGCCACCACAACTAACCCTACAATCATTCGAAAAGTGGGCCATTGACTTTGTTGGACATATAAACCCACCAGGAAAGCGTACAGGAGTAAGGTACATAATTACAACAACAAAATACTTGACCATATGGACCGAAGCAAGAGAAGTTAAGGACTGTAGTGAAAATACATCTGCACGCTTCATATTTCATGACATCATAACTAGGTTTGGATGCCTCAAGATCCTTATGAGTGATCAAGGCACACATTTCATAAATAAGAATGTTGAAGCCTTGACTGAGGAATTTGCGGTCCACCACTAGAAGAGCACACCTTATCATCCACAACAAAATGGGACAGTTGAAGAATTCAACAAGATCTTAGAGACAACGCTCACAACTATTTGCAATGTGAACAGGGATGATTGGGATCTGAGAGTACCAACAGTACTTTGGGCCTATAGAACCACTTGCAAGAAACTAACAATGAAGACACCTTTTAAGCTGGTTTATGGTCTTGAAGTTGTTGTTCCAATGGAATATCTGGTACCAAGCCTAATAATTGTTGCCTTTACAGATATGGATGACCCTGGCACTATTCAAGGGAGGCTTGCACAGCTGGTTGAACTAGAGGAAGATAGATTCATTGCAGGATTCCATCAGTAGGTTCATAAGGAAATAGAGAAGGCCTATCATGACAGGCACATCAAGAAGAAGGCATTCAAACAAGGTGATCTAGTACTGGTATATGATAGAAAGTTCATAAAACATCCTAGGAAGTTCAGAACGCATTGGCTAGGGCCATACAAGATTGTTTATGTTACAGAGGGAGGAGCTGCACAATTGAAGATGTTGAATGGAGAATGGAAGGAAGGTTTGGTGAATGAGAGTCAGCTAAAGTTGTACTATGACAACCATCTTCCTCATAGCTCTCAGTAAAAGCATGAAGAAAAGGGTCTAGGTACTAGGTGCAGTTGAAACTGGGTACTAGACATAGAAAAGACAGTCTACACAAGGGAAAAAGAGGAGGCATCGAGAAGAAAGTATAGGCTGCACTACGCAGTCTAGAGTCGAAGTAAAATAGGAAGCTCATATATGAAGTGCCTCAAGACGAGTCACATGTGAGTGTTGGGGGCCTATTGTCCCTTGGTTATGGAAGTATGCGAAGATCAAGGAATAAAAGGGAGAATGCTAACTTCACGGAAGACACCATGACTGTTACTAGGTCGAAGTGAGCAAAAGAGCAGAAAAGACAAAGCGAAGTAAGTCATTGGACGAGGATATTGAGGGTGACAGATCAACAAGAAAGAAGGATCATGGAAAACTCAGCAAGTGGAAAAATCCACCGTTAGATGATTTGGAGCACCGTGCAAGAAGGAAGGAAAGATAGGCTGGCGAAGCCCTGAAAATATGAGTTAAGTTGACCTAGGGTTTTGGGACACCTAGGTTTTGGCTTAAGGATGTTGGTGAGCTATTGTAATGTATACATAAAGGTCATGAGGACCTAGTTTGGGTTGGTAGGGTATTGTTGAGTATAGTTGTATTGAGGACTAAGAGTGATTATTGTTGTGTGAGACAAAAGCGCTAAGTGTGAGAGCCTTCTGGTATTGTAAGATCTTCAGTTGGGTGCAAAGATCGATCCTGCAGCTGGATGCATAGGAAGGGGAGAAAAAGAGAGGAGAAGAAAGAGGATCTTCTAGATAATAGCACAGATAAGAACTATATGCTTTACCTTAATATATTATAACACAGTTATGTGGACGTAGTCCTAGAGAGAGGGTGAATCACGTATATTTTTTATTGTGTGTGATTGGTATCCTGTCTCTGTCATTGATATAATATAATTGCATTATTGTTCTAGATCTGATAAGTAGATGTGCAGGGTAGATCCAAGATGATAAGTGATATATAAATGTTGCATTTTTCTTGTGTTAGATCCACTTGATATTCCCTTTGGTTGTAGACATATTTTTCCTACAACCCCCTCATAACTGCTTCAGGTGAGTCTGCATCTGCTTCACAGGTGTTACCGAAAGGGCCAATAGTTAGGGCTTGTTGGTGTGTTCTTGAAGGTGAACCCTAGGTCTAACCCTATGCCCACAATGATCCGACGTCTGCCCTAGGTATCGTGGTATAACCCTGCAATAACCTGTGTATGTCCATAAAATATGGCAAACTAGGTTGCCATCTCGCAGCCATTTACCAAGTGGGTACAATCGACAATCAGGAAGATCGCAATGAGAAGGATAACAAGTCCAAATCCCTTCAAGGGTATCAAAAGAAAATTGTCTGGAAGACAACTGAGGCTCTCGAATAGATTCGAGGTCCATGAAGCTCTGTAGTAAAACAAAATCAATATTTGTCCCGAGAAAGACCCTCAATATACAATCCCCACTACGTTCAGTCCATCTTTGGAGGGGTTATCTCCTCTTCCTTTCCTCATGCGACCTAGTGTTTATCCCCTATGTTAGAGGGGGGTCCCGGATAACTCTTACGACACTGGACTTAAATCAATCCCTAACTCAGACTCTGATGTTTGATTTAAAGTGGCCTGGAAGAGTTTCCTCTCCAAACCTAATTCAAGGCCCTAAAACCCTTAACTAGTTTGTGAACCCTACAAACATAAAAAGTCTAATTTATTTTAGATTAGGCGTTATTTTTAAGGCTTGATTTATACAGAAGGTACATTAGTGAAACTGATGGTGTTATAAAGAGACGAATAAGGAAGAGAAATTTAAAGTACTTGAAAGAAAAATTACTTCGAAATTAAAAGCAAATCTTGTAACTAACTCTTTGTAAATTCAAGTTTTCTAACTAATATTTCAAGATATTATAAATGATGAAACCCTAAAAATTTATTTCTCTTGAATACAAACTACTTGTGTTTCAGGAAAACAAAAGAACTTGAAAATAAAGACTCTTTTTCATTTTGAAAATAACAACTTTAACTACTTTACCAAATTAAAATGCAATAAAATGAAGTTCTTTTTTATTTTTTGAACTGTTTCACAGAGAAAAAATTGAAGTAAAATTTTGTTTTTTTCAAATTAAGTAAAAAAGGACAAAAATAAAACTGAAACAAGACTAGTAAATAGGCTAAGCCCACTGTGGATCGCAGGGATTCAACCAAGAAAACAAAAGGTGGATCTAAAGCTTGCTCAAAACCTTCTTAGAGAAAACACAAGACTAAGAAAACAAGTAAATCGGAACCTATACCCAAGTTATGGCCATAGACAAAGACACTGGATGATTCAAGAAATCCCTGAGAAGTGCCAACCTCTATCAAGAAAGAGGAAAACTCCCTCTTTATCAAAAAAATTTCATGAAACAGAGACACAGGTTGTTGCATCAACAACCTGCATATGTATGAAGGTTGTTTACTATGCAGAGAACATATTTATGCGGGTTGACACAAAGCGAGGTGCGTACACCTCTAGTTCTTTTCAAAAATAAAAATACAAGGAAAACTTATAGGGAAGGGACAACATGCATGCACCTTCGAGGTGACTAGAACCCCTTGACAGACTCACTAAACTTGACTGAAACTCGAAAGGAAAACAAAAACCAATAAATCAACCCAAAACCCCCTAAAAAAGCCTAGAGATATCCCCAATATGGCCGCCAATTCTGCTAGTGAGAAAATCCCCCCTTTAACTACACCAGGGTTTAAGATGTAGACAAAGCGAATAAATGTCTAAAAGTCAATCTAGTTTATAATCTACCCCAAACATACCAAAATAAATGAAAAGAAAGCAATATGAGATAATATCGGGTAACTGTACCTTTTATCCCACGTCTAATGATGATCTCCTCAAGCTCGGTAGTTACAAATACTGCAAGTCTCCTCCCAAGGCTAACGTGCATCCAAATATAGGCAAACAAGGACTACAAGCCTGCAACTTCTATTCATAAATTAGGGTTAGATATCAAATGTCATACATAAATCAAAGAAGAAGACATAAAACATCATGATTTGGGACAAGGAAAATAGATTATTTTATTCATCAAGCAAATACTGAAACTTACAATCCGTGTCGGGCCACCATTCCGCGAACTTGGTCTGGGTTCCTCTTTGCAATTCTCCAAGTACACTTTCAATAGGCCTCTTCCCACAATGTTCTTATCTCCTCAAGGAAGGGGAATGGATTGAATGGAATAAAAAAGGGCCGAATGAGGGAATGCTGAGGAAGTTAATCACAAAATATTGAAAATGCTTGGGAAAGGAGGGGAGTGAAATTGGGTAGAGTTTCACTGTTCTTATCCTTGGATGTGAAATGAGACCTCAACACCTCATTTTTTATGACAAAAGGATGGTTATTCTGTTAGGTGATGGGATATAGTAGGTGAATTGGTTTGGAAACCTCCAATAGCCTGTGAATTTCACTGAATTCCTTACAACTTTTTAATTTTTGCAACTTTTGCAAGAATAGGTGGGTTGCTTAGTGTGTAGCAAGCATATGTATGCGGGTTTTCTAGCATGAAACACGAGTATGTACGCGAGATGTAGTGGTGCATGGCGTGTACATACTCTAAAAATTGTTTTTTAAGAAGAGCTTATCAACAATGATATGGCAAATGATGCAAGTAAGAGGGCCAATGCCATGTATGCATGAATAGGGAATTTTAGGGTTATAACAAGTACTTTTTGGTAAAAGTATCAGTAGGCAAGTGGATCATGGGTATTTGCTAAAAAATTATACATTTTGGAGTGGGGAGGAGATGATAGAATCAAGTTGAGTAGTTCCTAACAAGAGGAGATGAGACAACTAATGTAATATAAGAAAAGGTAAGATAAATGGGACAAGACACAATGATATATTTGGGATGAAATTTGACCTTTCCATTCTAAAAATTATATTTTAAATAATGGTACAAGTTTATGAATATTCATTTTAATGATATATTTATTTTTTCCATATAATGAGACACCAACATCAATGAAATATCACACTAGTATTTAAATCATTAAGTCGTCATTAGTTATTGTTAACTTAAAAGTGTGGATTCTTTTCAAGGAGGAATCATCAATGTACCTTGGCTTCATTGTGTTTAATTATGGTTTTTCCATGGATTTAGTGAAGGTGAAGGCAAGGTTATTATGATTTACATAAAACATTATTATAAGTGAGGAGTTTTCCTAGGATTATTAGGTTCATAGAGGATTAAATGGATTTCACCAGATCTACTATGTGCTCGTTACTTTTTCTTTTGACAGATCTACTCTATGCTTGCTACTTATGCTTTGGCTCTACCTTCACCAGACCTTCTTGATTCTTCTTCTACCTTTTCCTTAGATATTTTGTTGCAAGTTTTGCTTGCTAGAACAATAGATCTATTTGCTAGAACACCAGATATGATATTTTCTAATAATTAATCATTTATCATTGAACAATATTCAATCATCACTCCTCAAATGATATGCATCAAAATATCACATTTTCAACCACTATTGTAGTCTAAGGGAAGGTATGAGAAGGTTACTAGTAGAGCCTTACACGGAGCAATACACACTACAACATCATATAGAAGAACACATAGACATATAGATAGACATACACAAGAGGTGAGAGAGCCATCAATGCATTTTATTATATCCAAAATAGTCTCTATCTTTCCAATAGATACTCATGTGTGTGTGTGCGATGTACAACTACCAGTCAATTATGTTTCCTAACTATTTAGTGAGTTGAATCTAACTGACTATTCGACTGACTTTCCTAACCGATTACTGCAGTTGACTTGGCTAGTCAACGGGGATGACTAGACCCTACACCACCCCCCCCCATCAATTCCTTTCTCGTCTCGAGAAAAGAGGGACTGTGGCTAGTACATTGAAGAAATATTTACAAAATGAGAATGAGAAGGAGAATTAGAGAAAGAAAAGTTGTTGATGTCGAGCACTTCTAGAATCCCTTTGCTTTCCTGTCGACGACTAGCACATGGCTTGTCTGTTGGCTATACTGCCTGATCATTTTTCTCTTGAGGAATTTACCACTCATGCATTCTTACATTTGGAGGCATTGGAGATGATTTGACCTATTTTTATACAATTATTTGCCACCTCATCACTTGATGGGAATCATCTAGGGTTTAAAATTCCGAAACACTGAATTATACCACTTTTCCCATGAGTCTGCAACACCTTTTTTTACCTCGTCATTGGCTTCCCTTTTACATCCCGTAATCAAAAAGTTTTGGTCATTCCTTGTCCTCTTGCAAAGGTCAAATAGTCTCTCCCTACAAGAATGTAGGGAGCAACTGGGTCTGTTACTCCCTATTTAGGATTGGTTTTCATGAGATGAGATTAAACCATAAATTGTTCGTGGTTCGAACTAGAGAATATTTTCATCTTGGCAATGGAGATCTTATACAAACTACCTTTTGATCTTATCTCTACTATATTATAAATAATGGGGGTCTCTCATGGGAAAAGGGGGGATAAAGAATAAAGTAAAATTATTTTGACAGTTTGATTATGGAGCTTGGGAAAGCATTACATCAATTTCTTTTTAAGGTGTAATCCATTTGTTTTATCAATAGAATATGTACAAGATGTGTCCCTCTACCTGGATGTGTATGTAATTTTTATATTTCCTTTTGGAGAATTTATTTTTTCACGTGTTATGATACATTATTAGCTCTATCATTAATTTATCCATGATTATTTTGATCTTGTGAAATGTTTCTGTGTCTCCACGTGTGCAGATCCATGTTGATAAGAGAAAAGGGAATATTTATGGAAGCTAATAGCTAAGGAGTGTGTAGGGATGACTATAGGATCACTGAGTAAACCTTCCATTCCATCTACTTGTAGATCTTTTTTTTGTATGAATTAGATCTAGGAAAATGTACCATTGACATCTCTATTTTGTCTTAGGTCTAGGAAAGTCCTAATGGACTTATCTCCTACAGGGTTCATTTACCCTACAGTAGATTGGTGACTCCACTGGGGAGGTCATTATTGTTTAGTCAGTTTGTTCCTCAATGTTTGAATTCATATTCTCAAGATATTTGCTTCTTGTAAGTCCCATTCTTTGTTCTTTATCTGTCAGTAAGTATTTTTCGTGGTTGTTTGAAAGTTTTTAGTTCTAGATCTGATAGATATGCTTCAGATATATTATTTTATTCACTTGAACAATCGCGGTCTCAAGTTATTTGTGCCCACAGAGTGACCAAAAACTCGTAATCGCTAGCTACTCCACTGTAGGGAGAGAACAAACCATTTTGGTCACTAGTTTCTCCATTGCAGGGAGTAACCATCCTGAGAATTACACTACTGTTGACAATAAAATTCGCAACAAATATTTTTCCTGCAAAGTATTGCTAAAGCCTATTATTATAAGCTAACGATATATATAATACTAGTAGGTGGGACCCCCTTGTAGATTGGAGGATCATATTTGGTTCTTATTTGATGTTATGTCACTATTCCACACTGCTTACAGGTTTGGGCATAATTGATGTTCAAAGGTTGGTTCTATTCGTAACAAATGGGTGATGGATAATTCATACTATGAGTGGGTTTCTTTACTCTAAATTCTCAATTCCATGTCACAAAGAGCTTATGAGAACTATTGTTTATATGCTAATTGCGTCATGATCTATTACATATTACACCTGCACAAAACATATGTTAGTCATGGAAAAGAATAAAAGAAATATGGAAAAAAATCTAAAGAAGAAATTAAGCTATGATACTATGCTACTATGGTACACTACATGCATTGAAATTAAAAGATTGTTGTTAGTCCTAGCTAACAGGGTTAGTGGTTATGTGATTTATTGAGTTATATGGAAACATGTTTGATATGCGTTATGGTATAGTTGGAAATGGTTAAGTGTGATATGGGGTGGTGCATTTGACAAGTGATGGATGTTAAGTCCGATGCATAGATTAATTAAATGGATTAATGGAGGGTTGGCGGGCATGTGCTAAGGAATTGAATGAGTGGGGGATGGAGGCGATGTGCATTTACTGCACCTCACTCCATACTCCTTCCACTGGCATTCACTCTATCTTAGTTATTGTTCAATTGTGTTTTGTTGTGGTTAAGCTCTAATTTTCAAGCAGAGGAATAACTGCTCAGCCAAACTCATGTTTTTAAGGTTTTCTTGGTTACATGTATGTCTTTTCACCATCCATGAACCTGCTCTGGTTATGAAATAGATATTAGCTCGAGATGTATGGGTCTGTGCTTTTATTGAGATTGGAAACTATGTAAACTTATGCTATTTCTCTGGAATGGTTGTTGTGTGGTTTTCGTTGCAATTGGAAAACAATGGTTTAAGTCACAGTTTCATTAATTTTTCTTAGTGGCAGAAGCCATGAAGGCTCTATGTTGTCCTTTTGTTTTTAGAGGGTTCATTTGGTACAGACTTGACCGACTGTCTTCACACAGTTCTTGTCACCTCACTCGATCGCATTGTTGTTATGAGTTGTTGGGTTTGATCTCGAACCACCTGGTGTCATTGTATATCGTTTCACCTAGGTATGGGATCAATATACTATTGGTGTTTGCAGATTTGGTTGATGTCTATGATGTCAAGGGGCTTGTTTTGAGGTTGATTTCTATTTCATGACTCTATTTTTATATCATCATTACTCGGGTTGATTGGGGAAAACGTGATGGTTATGCCCTGCGTGTTTTGGTGTTATTTGTTGGTCCATGATGGACCTCTGCTCCTTTGTTCATAATCGCTCTTGCCTGTTGAATTCTATCCTTGTCTTGCAAAGCTATGGGTGATATGCAATGTGGGTCCATTGTGTTGTCCTGAATGTTCTCACCTGTTGTTGATGATCGTTTCCAACCTCCTTATGTTGGTTACTCAGAGTCCACCCTTGATTATTTTAAGCCCTATTTTGATAAATGAACTAGTTGTTTTTGGTCAGATGCATGGTCGACTGATATGATTTGGTGGAGTAGCATTGATAGTGGTTTTCATAGTCATCGTATTATTTTATTATGGAAATTTATTCGATAGTTCAGCATGGGTTTATGGTTGACCGAGAATATGCCTCTTTGCTTTATGGGTTGTTTTGTGTGTTCCCTACAACATGATATAGATTGAAATAAGGGTTACTATTACTGTGTGTTTAATTGCCAACCAGGAGTATTGCAATTGTGATAGTTGTGGCGTGGTTGTCCACTGTACATGTTGTGGATATTATGTGATCACACCATCAGAGATGGGCACGGGTTTTATAACAATATGGTTTTGTTGTGATTTGAATGAATTGAGAAATGGAGTAGGCACACTGTCATTGTTCCCTTGTATTGGATTGATAGCTCAACGTCGTTTGATGTTTAGATTCAGAGTAATTAGACATGTACAGTCGCATAAATTCTCTTGCGTTTTGTTGAATGGTCTGTGTATCCTACGTCATCGTATAAGTTGAAGTTGTGATTGATGTGCGTTTAAATGGAAAGTCAAGGTTATTGCAATTTAATATATTGATGATTGTGCTTTGGTTGTCCACTGTGTATGGGTGATGAATATCATGCATTGTTTCAGAGATGGACATGGGTTATGTGACAGTATGGTCTCATTACAACTTAATTGTTAAATGGAATTGAGGAATGGAATTGAGCACGATTTTTGTGTCTGTGTTTGATGAATGAAATAATTCATGGACCATGGTTGATGTTTTGATGCTGAACATAGTGGAAATAAATGATTGTGTGTTCATTTAGAAATTGTTTTAAAACATTAAGTGGACAAATGAGAAGAAACAAAAATTTTATACAGGTTGTTGTGGAAGACATATTATCTTGTTTTGATGCCACTGTGTTATATATTTAATTGTGAATAGTGAGCAAGTTATTGCACATAATTGATTGAATTATACACAATAGTTATTTAATTGATCACAATGATTATTTGGTCGGTGTTGGATCTTTTGAGTTTGATATAGAATGGTTTTAGGGATTAATTAATTAATTTTATGAACAATATCCACTCTTTTTCCCTACCATTATTTCACTTTTCTCTAATTACAATCCCCTCACCTTCCCATATACATTTTTCACTCCATGTTCCTAAAATTTAATTAAAGTTAAGATAATTTTGTATTGTAACCGTTTGAAATCGCAGTTTCTTGGATGGATTACAGTAACATGTCCCTTGGTTTACATTATAATTGATTGTGTGTTGTCTGTGAGCAGTAACCATGATTCTTTTCCCCCTCATTTTAACATTTTTCGCTCAATACAAACCCCTCACATATTGTTGAAAATTCAACAAGAAACATGTGTCTAATTTAGTTTTCCCTTAATTAAATTAGACAATAAATATTGATCTATTATCTCATTCATAACTGAGTGATTTGGAATTGTAACAAAATTATAAGTGTAGTTAAGTGAGTTAATATCAGTTGTACTAGTTGTAACTAAACATGCACTAGTGAGAGTTTAGTTAATCAGTGAACTCACATGCAACTGAAGATTCGCCACAGTTAACTACATGCATGTCAGTTCCAATGGAGATCCAGTTGAGATAACAGGTGAAAGGGACAGTTTGGCTATCAGTTGTGATTTGTTCACACATGCAGTGAATATGCTTATGGGCATGTACAAACGAGGCAATTGTATTCATTCGATTCATTGTGAGAATTCGGATTGCAGAGTTTGTGTAGAGGAGGCAAGCTGTCTGGACACAGGAATTGACGCATGTATTTTCAAATTTGTGTATGACAGTGTGAGATGATTGTATTGTACTGAGAGCTCTTGGATTAGAGTTTTGTATGAGATTGTTTCATGATTCATGATATACATAATATATGACAGTGGGTTTTTTAGCTTTACACTTTCCCGGTAAAACTTATTGTGTTATGTGTTATTGATATTTCACTTTGTGCTTATGGTTGTGATCGTGGTTTAAATTGCTTCCGCAAAAGTAATAGTAGAAGCGATTTTGTATTTAACAATAGCGAAACTTGTTAGATCAGGAGAATCGCAGGAATACATTAATTTGTATCAAAATTTCTACATGGTATCAGAGCCACGGAGGCCACGGAGCTATGGAAGTGAGGTGCGAACATAATTGCATTCTCGCAGGTCCCGTCTCTAGCCGGGTGCGAACTCTAGTACTGAAAACTTTTGGTGTTTTCAAGAACATAAATTCTCGCACCCTAGACAAAGGCAGGGTGTGAACTTCATTGGCATTCTTGTAGGCAAATACATTAGCAGGGTGCAAACTTCCCTCACCCTAACAGTGGAGCAGGGTGCGAACTTCTTGAGCATTCTCGCAGGTAAATACACTAGCAGGGTGCGAACTTGACAGGCAAGTTCGCAGGCTATACATAGGAACGGTGCAAACTTCCCTTAGGTTGCTCTCAGGTGGGGTGTGAACCTCCCAGGGCAAGAGGAAAGTGAAGGGGTTGAGTTTTGGGTTGGATAACATTCAAATTTGCAAGATTTTCTTGGTGCGACACTTGATTCAAGATCGAAATGTCTTTCAATGGCTTGAGGTTGGAGTATGCACTCGAGGGCAGCTGTAACTACATTGCTTAGAAGGACAGGATGGAGGCAGTGCTCGAAGACAATGGCTTGAAGGGTTACATTGACGCAGATGTTCCTAAGCCGGATGCGACAGACACTGCAAATCTTGATGCATGGCAAAAGAAA
>JZKD02S1665213.1:81594-98188 GCA_000966675.3 Picea glauca
CAGATGGGTCGTTTCACAATTTTGAGCATCGGGATATTTGAAGGCAACGGGAGTGAAAACTTCTGAAATGTGAAATCCTGAGTTTTCATATGAGATAAGCACGAGGTCACGGCCCATGATTTCTTGGGGCAAGGAGAAATGAGCTGTGCAAAGAATCAAAGCGGTTGAGTTGATCACAGAGAAAGAACTGCATGACCTCAAGGCACTAGAATTGGCTCAAAGGAATTATGAGTTCACTTGGAATGTTCATGGGTGTTAGGCCTCGGCCTGATCCCAATAAATGTTTTTAATGAGAATGAATAAGGTCGTTGAAACCTCATTTCACCACATAAATGGAAAGCATGGAAAACCTGGCTGTGAAGGGTAGACTGTTAGCCGAAAGTTCCCTGTCATGGATTTTCTTGTGAAGCCCATACCGATCCAATCTTGCGTCTAACAGAAGAATGCAGGTGCAATATGACAGAAGAAGATGCATATGCCAAGCCTTGAATGCAATGACCAGAGTGTTCTTCTGAAGGGAGAAAGTTGTTTTGAGTACAAATACTCAGTTTTGATATTTTGTTAGGATCGATGGTAGAGAAAATCTCTCATATTGTAAAGTTTTAAATCAAGCTTCTGGTTCTCTGGTTATGCCTTTGTAATCTGAGATTTCTTGTTTAATGACAGTCAGCTTCCTTGCTCCCTCTTGTTTCCCTCTGATGCTGAAAGAATTCATAATTGACTGATTCACATGAATTATTGTGACTGTATTATGTTGAATGTTTGATTATAGTGTTGTTGTAATTCCTTTCAGTTTTTTTGAGACTTGAATTTCAAGAAGATATTGTGTTTACGTTTTTCCTCCTAGGCTGCTAGAAGACCTGATGTCTGTAGCAGACCTTTACATTTTCTCACCAAATTCTTCCTCCTAATCACCTTTACTACAACCTACTGACTGAAGTTAAACTAAGACCTCACCTGATTGTGCATACCAGTCCAGTTTTCTGAGTTAAGATGATATTTTCTTGAGACTGCGCTAGTTTGACCTTTTTTATAACCAACCTGTGACATAAAACTCTGATGGGTATCGGGCTCACCTTTGCCACAATCCAGAGGTGACTTCTGGTGCTAACAAAAGGAGCTATTTTCTAATCAATCATGCATGCATGAATGATATTTTTCAGCCAAGGTAGCCATGGAAGATGTAACTGAGGAAGAGGTAATTGGAACAGGGGCCCTAGAAGGCCTAGATTCCCCATTCACTTTAATGTTGACTCACAAGAGTTAGGCCAACTATTTCAGGCTGGTTTTTTCAATTGGATTGGGCAAGGAGTGGTACAACCTAGGTCTGAAAGGCCTCCCTTCCAAGCTCCACAAGCCCCTGGTATTCTCTTGCCCGCTCATGTTTCATTGCAACCGAGGTTCCCAAAAATGACGGATGGCAAGAGATTGTCCACCCAACAATCTCCCAACATCTTGGTTGGTCTAATTTGTCTTTACCTGCTCCCCCTCCTATCAATCAGATTTTCCAAGTTGCACCTTTCCACTCACCAGTTCAGTCCTCCCATGCTAGCAAAAGGTTGAAAACTAAGGCACACCATGTCCCTGAAAAAGGAAAAGCCACCGCTACCCCTTCCTCACCCTCCAATGGCTCTGATAAATCTGTTTCCTCTTGGATGCATTTGAGGGACGATTGTTCTCATGTGATCAGCAAGATTAGGCTTAAAGGCTCAGAACAACCAAGGGCATATTTAGAGAGATCAAGGGGTGACAGCAAAAACAAGGGAAATATTGCATCTCAGAGTGGAAAATATGGTTTTCAAGTTTTTATTTTATTTATTATTGATGACAGTTGACTTCAAAAGTTTTGGACAATATGTTTTTTTTGGATATATGAGTATTGTATTTTTTAAAATACTTTCAAATATCAATGAGATAAATTGTCAAACATGAATGCGATGATGGGAGTTGTTGGAGCTACCTTTTTCAACTGGTTTAAATGTATTTTTTAAAGTCAAATGTTGGTTTTTGAGTTCTTTTTCGCTTCGTGACATTTACCTACTAAAAATCTCAGTAGTCTCGACATGCGAAATAGCGAAGGATGTTATGTTTCATAAGTTACCACTTTTTATCGTTAAACGAAAGTTTTTACTTTTTGTACCTCGGAATATCGCTCTTTGGGAGTTACAAGTCACAAGATTTACAAGCCTCGATGTGCGAGGTGGCGAAAAGTTTTAAAAAATCCTACCTTAGGTGAAAGCCGAGAGTAAAATTCTTTAAACCCCAGACAAGTGTTGTCGGGATTTCGTGTCTCAACATTCACTCTCTCCTAAAACATTATTGTCATAACTACGAAAGACGAAGACGTGAGACTTTCACATAAGTAACCCGAGTTAGTGTCCAGGGTGATTAGTTTTGACCATGTTTAAAGTCTCTCGGGATTTTGCGACTCAACATACTTTCCTCCCATAAACTATACCTTCGAAACCCCGAGTGGCGAAGTCGCAATGTTTCTCAAACATAATTAATTAAAACACTCAATCCGGTTTACCTTCCGCTTTAAATAAATCACATCATAGCAATCTCGGGATTTCGCGACTCGGCTAGCGCTCCTCCCAGAAACTATACCCTCGAAGCCCTCAACCGCGAAGTCGCGATATAAATTAAAACATGATTAATTAAACACTTAATCCTGGTTATATCCTTGCTTAACTAAATCTAATCATCGTGATCTCGGGTTTTAGAGGATCTAAAGGTTAGAGTGAAAAATCCTGATACGACGAACGCCGAAAGGTTGATTAAAGTTTAAGTAAGCTTAATAAAAAAAGCTAAGTCAACTTAATCAGTGTTCAATACAAATAATAATATGCAAAGTTTACAAGGTAATTTTAAATTTCCTTGGGCCAACTTGTGTCACGAACCGTCGAAATTTATGGCATTAATTGGAAATGAGGTGAAACGACAAGTAAGGATAGGGTCTTTATTGCTAAATCTGTCTCTAAATATGATTTGACCGTTCTGTTCATAAAGACACCAAGATTTTAAATGATTGAAGATATAGATCTTTTTCCTTTATGTTCCATTCATAAAGCTCATTTCTATCCCGTGCAGATAAGTTTTTCTCAGCAAACTGAACTCTGTATGTATATGCATTTTTATTACAGGAGAGCTAAGTCACAATCTTTTGTCATGGCCCCGTGAAAAGCATCCAAGACAAGTGTTGAGATTTCAGGACAAGGCTCTGATAATGTTTCGGATACTTCACATCGAAGCGTTGATTCCGTACAAACCTGGTCATACATCTCAGAGGTTTTGCAATTAGATTTGGTGAACTGTTCGGACGGTTCTAGTGACAACGAGAAAGACGACTTGACTACCAAATACAAGATCGTCGTCGAGGCAGAGATGCACAAAGTAGCGACCAGGCCACGTCTTCTTCCTTACTATGACATGATCCGATGGGCACTAGATCATGTAGATATCCCTACCAGAACCATCATCAACAAGCATAAGGTCACTGTTGGAACCTTTAGACTAGAAAACTTACAGGTGATGTACAAGTTACCACCCACGTCGAACTTCACATACAATGCAGAGTTTATAGAGGATTTTAAACAGAAGGAATGCGATCAATACGGGAAAAGCTTATCTGATTTGATCAAGGATTGGGTCTCACACCCAACGAAGTTCAGAGAAAATAGAAACGAAGTTTATTCCATATCTTCTTTGGAACCACAGTTCAAATACATAGCGATGATGACCTGTAGATTGTATGGGAGGAAAGACACCACACATTTTTTCCTCCCATGGGTGCCTCTGATCCATACAGTAGTAGAGGGTTGTTCTTTCGACTGAGCCAAACTGTTGTCAGATAGTCTGACCAGTCGGATTATAGAATATCGAACACAGAGGGCAAGTGGGAGAACCGCCTCATTTTTTATGTCTGCATACATCATGGACACCACATGTTCCATGACACCTTTTTCCTTAATGAGTTGAAACTGGGCTCCATCGGAGACTGAGTCTATCCATGTCTATCATTCTAAGCTTTGGGAGGATAAGGCCTCAGATTTTATATATGAAATCTTCAATTGGGTAATGGTACCGATGCATGTCTCCATCTTCGGTAATCCACCACCCCAGATCTTAGATAGCATTGCGGCCAATTTAAGCAGGGTGGCCGACTGGTACGTGGAGGAAGAGTTTTCATACATCAGGGTTTTCGACGCTTCTATCCCTCCACATGCTCTACCATTATTTATACCTGATAGGTTGGCCTGTCGCGAGATCACCATGCAAACCGTGATTGGTGGCATAAGTAAAGAGCTGAAGGGGTTTTCAAAGAAGGTATGGCCACCTTTCCCCATTCATTTAAACACCTATTCTTTATTAGATTTCGGGCATGCAAAGGTCGAGGCAACAGTCTTAGAAGATATAAAATTAGTCCATATTGAATTCAAGAAACACGACCCACATAGGGTCGTGAGTAATCACTTGTCTAGTTGTGGCCATAAAAGGTTTGAGCACGAGAATTCGCCTCATGATGATATTTTCCGAGGCGCAAGATTGTATGCCGAGGTTTTGGCTCGGATACAAGCCTTGTCGCCCGAAGAGAGGGCCGATGTTTCCAAATTCCAAGAGAATAGGCAGAGCTTCCTTCCCCTAGTATTATGGGGTGAGAATCCAACGACCGTAGAGGTGCAGAAAACAAAATCCGAAGGCTCCAAAGATTCAACACCCGACCAAGAAGAACAACAGAATAAAGAAGACCAAAATGGGGGCCCAAAACAGGAAGCCAAGGCTTCCGATCCTGCAAGCGAGCCAACTTCGGTCGTTACTCTAGGGAAATCATCTAAACAGGTAAGTAATCCCATTGTTTCTGTTACTCCCCTGCAGTTGACAAAGGGAATACTAAACGCAGGTTGGATTTTTGGTGAAGAATTAACACCCATATCAGTGGAAGAGCTACCTCCGAATGGATTCTTCTTTGATAAGAAGAGAAAGGTTGTCATGAGACAAGAACTCTACCAAGAGGCAGGTACTGTGTCCGATAAATTTAAAATTATAACCGATGGAAGAACCATGAAGAAAGAAGAATTTGCAATGCAAATAGAAGGAACATTGGGTGCATTCGCTACGACAAACCAATATTTAGTCAGGACCCTAAAAGATCAGCTGAAGCGAAAAAATCGTCTAATCAAGACATTAGAGGCTAAACTGGCTACGACAGAGGCTACTGCCAAAGATCAGGCGAATGCAACTTTGGAGCAAGCTAGAATAAATTATCTAAATGAAATCGAGCGGCTCAAAGTTGATCTCGAACAGACACAGCTGATGGTTCAGACAAGTCAGATACAAATAGTCCAGCAAGGAGAATTGATAGAGCAGCTTCAGGCCAAATTAGAGTTAGTCGAAAGCCAGGTAATTTATATCGGGATATTTCAATCCCAAGCAATAGAAATCAGAAGAAGGTTATCGGTGGAAAAAAAAGGTCTGCTTGTTAAAGTAGAAACGATTCAAAGTAGCTACCAACTCATTGATCAGATATTTGAGAACCTCTCTCTGAGAGAAAGGGAAGTCAGAGCGGCTCGGGTTGCATTCCAGGAGGCTATTATAGCCACAACGAGAAAGGAAATAAGCAGTAGTTCAAGTTTTCCCATCTCAGAGCAGACCAGGGGCAATATCTTGTTGAAAGAATGGGAGAAAAATATATCTAAAGGAAGACAACAAGCTAAGGAGATAAGAAAATCCTGTGAAGAAACTTTCAGTTTGTTAAATGGGATGTGGTTGGGTTCTAATGGTGAAAGTAGCATTGAGATAATGGGTCAGATCAATACAGCCAAATATCTACTAAATATCAAGGAAAATGAAGAAAGAGAATTAGCTGAAATTTCACAAATAACCCAGATAGACATAGTTCAAATAGATAAATTGCTAATTAAACCAAGTATATTATTATGTTCTATCAGCGCCAAAGACCAGCAGGTGGAAGGAAAGTTGCCACGATTGGTGAAATATTGTTATATTTTTTAGGCCAATAACCAAGTAGAACCTTCAAAGTTGATATCATAGTTGGTGGAGAAGTGCATTATTTGCACAGAGTAGGCGAAAAGGCAGGTTTCTGGTACCAAATGAGGATAGCGATAAAGAAACAAAACGTTTTAACTCCTTTGATTGTAACTGAAAACCTCTGGAATGATTGAGATCCCAGCATATAAAAATCTGTATAAATATACATTTTGGAGAAAGAAAACTGGTTGGACCATTTTGGTCGATTGTAAGAGAGGCTATCTTCTTTTTGTGAATTAATACAAAGCAATCCAGAGAATCCTGATTCCGTCAGGACTGTGTTATGAGTTTTTTCTCTTTGTTTTTCATATTCAATTTTATTTCTCTTATATACATCTGATGAATGTTGCACTGCAATTTAGTACGACTTCCATTGTGGTGGTTCAATTTTATTCATCTATATCATTTACATTTTTTCCTCTGTATCGGCTAATAGCAGATACAAGACCTGTGAACCTTTAAGTTGTCATATTTTATGCTTCGTCAGATTCCTTCTTAGTCTATTTTTTTCCTCTATTTAAGGAGTGAGATTCTCCCTTGATAGGAGCCTTACTTTATAAACAACTAAATGTTTTTCTCATATTTCACACACTACTTATTTCAAATATAACACAGTTACGGAAAAAGGCCTTTGGTTTGCATTTTGTCCTTAACATTAATTTTAAAGTTCTCTTTATAAGATCAAATTGATACATCATAAAAACTTTCAAATTTCTTTTAAATTTTTTTGTTCCTCTATGACTGTCCCCGTTGTAAGACAACCTAATATTGAACCTGGTTTATCGAACCAAACCCATATCGCTTTAAATCTCTTTGATACTATACTTAAAACAACCACCACCCAGGTAGAACTTGAACGTTCATGGGCTGCAATTGAACGGGATATAAACATCCAGGAACAGTTGGAAGCTAGACAACGACAACCTAGAAATCAACCCTAGCTTCCTTTCCCGAAGTTATACTCTCCTCCCTTTTTACACCTTACTAACTTTCGGATGCCTAGACACTGTACTTTTTAAAGCCTTAAATACAGACTCTGGAACAACATGAGTCACAAGGAGGGATGTTTTGTTTAATTGACTAAGTTATGTTATGATTATTAAGAGCTAAAAGAGAGTCACAAGGGGTCCCACCTACTAGTTATTATTTATTTAAAACCCTTATTATGATTTATTAATTTCCCCCCTAACTAAAAATTTGGTTGAGTTTTAGTTAACTTAACTAATGAAGTAGTTCAACTACAACCAATTCTAATTTTCTTAAAAGAAAAAGGAAAGGGAGGAACAAAGGGAGAATAGAAGGAGACACATACTAAGGTTTGCTCTTTGAGTTTGTATTGAGATAGTTCAGTTTTCATTCATTCCTGAATTGATCATAGGCCTAATTTTTTTTTATGATAGCATGGTATTATTGTAAACAACAACATTCGGGGCTGAATTACATCATTCATACACTTTTTTTCAGAGTTGTTGTTCTATCTTTGATAGTCTATTTGTTAATTAGTTTTCATGACTAACAAAGGCTATTGTGCAGAGTCGAGTGGGAAGCAATTTGTGGCAAGTTGATCCAACTTTTAGAGTTCAATTTTTGGTTTTCTGTCAGAGGTCCTTTTGTATGTTTCATCAGGGACGTCTAAGTTTGACTTTGGTCCAAAAATTCTTCAATAAATTTTGTAAAGAGAATGACTCTTTGATGAATTGGAATTAAATAAAGGATTTATTTATGTCTCATCTGTCTTGATTATTGACTTGGTGTATTTACTTATGTCTCTATATTTATTTCAGCAACTGTTATATTCAGAAAATCATATAAATAATGAATTTTCCAACAATCTTTTATTTATAAAAAGACTAGCCTAAGCACTTGTAATCAATACTTGTGAGTTAGGATATTAAGTAAACATATAAACATAGGGTGATATTCTCGTCTATTTTTCTTTAGCCAAGCATAATCCGGAAATGATTGAGTAAGATCATTTCATATCTTTTCCTCAACATTTATTTGGTGACCATACTGGGGAGATCTTCAATATCTCTCTAGTTAATTGGTATGCTTGATTAGCATCGATACATCTATTTTTTCTGATATTGATTCTTTGACTGTTTTATTTCTTAATGACTGTGCTTGTTACAAGGCAGCCCAATATTGAGCTTGATCTTCAAGATTATACCAGCATTGCTTTGAATCTGTTTAACACCATTTTAGACACTGCCAATACCCGTGTTGAGCTTAATCATTCATGGGAAGCAATTGAGCGAGATATTAGTTCCCAATAACGTTGGGAAGTTGGATGAAGACAACCTATAAATCATCAGTAACCTTCTTGTTCCTTCAGTTTTGGCCTTTCTTTGATGTCTTTAGACTCTCGTGTCTCCAAAAGAAGAAGAGGCTTATCACTCGAAATTAATCCTATTGCTGAAATAGGAAGAAACGTTGTGTTGTCTGCCCAACAAATTTCTCTAAGGAGAACTTTGTCCGATTCATCTAGATCTTCTTTGTTTCCCTCACCTATAATCCACAAGATGGCATCTAGTGGCGGTTCAGGTGGCACTGGAATTAATTCCTCTTCTCAGTATTCATCTTCGTCAGTGATTGGTAGCTTATATAGCCACCATATCCCTATCCAATCTACCACAAATCACACTAAAGTCATTAAAAGCTATGGGCTTTTCCAGTTTGATGAAGAAGCCACAACCACACCATGGCATGTGTCCTCTCCTCTTAACCTAGCACCTTCTACTCATCCACTTCCTAAATTCAAAGAACATCTTCCCAAGTTTTCGGGAAATAAGACTGTCACTACAAATGAACACCTAGTGGCATTTTCAAATGCTTGTCACAACATAGGGGCCAATGCCAACAATACTTGCATGTGCTTATTCGTCAACTCCTTGGAAGGAAAGGTTGCCGTTGATTTATTTGACCTTCCTCCTAAGATTATGTCTACTTGGAAGGATTTAATATATTGGTTCAGATCCACTTATGGGCAATCCAAAAGCCCAGCTGAGAAGTTATAGGAATACAATAACATCACCTATAAGGATGGTGAGACCATCAAGTCCTTCAACTTGCGTTTCACTAAGTTATACAATCGGATCCCTGAACTCATTTGACCTCAGAATCAAGATGATTTCATGCATTACTACAATGCATTACCTTCCCCCTACCATCATAGGCTTGAGGAAAAATCCATTGATAATCTCGGTTCCGCTCTGCATACTTGTTTAGAGTATGAAGAACAACTTGAAAGAACAGGTCTTCCTTAGGCAGAATCAGTTAAACATACAAACATGTCCACCCTCTTATAGCTAGTACAAGATATGAACAATTGTATGATAGTGTATGAGCGAAAGGGGACTATCTCCCCTCTCACCCCTGGAGCTTCATCCTCTTCTGCACTTCCCTTTACAAACCCAATTGAAAATAATTTTAGCCTAAAGCTATCTTGCCTCGAAGTTGTCGTAACTTTTGCGAGGAACACCATGAGGAAGAAACATGTGAGGTAAGGAAGAGTGCCATATTAGGATGTGACCTTAGTTTTGTCTGCACACCCTGAAATAAGGACAACCCTTAGTATTCAGGTAATTGATATGCCAGCAAGAAATTACTCAATCATCTTGGGAAGAGATTGGAAAACCTTAACAGGTGGATACCTCTCGCTCGACGGGACACATTTATCCGTTCCCCAGAATGGTAAAAAAATTATAGTCCTTAGAGAGGGAAGGATTTCACCTTACATAGAGAGTGTCCCACAACCTAATGTAAACTATATCGAAGAGGAACTAGGAGTGTATTCCATCTTTACTGAGGAGGATAACATTTCCTTGGAATGAATCGATTTGGATGATTGTATGTGGCACATGTATTTTGATGGCTCATGCTCAAATGAAGGAAATGGAGCTGACATTTTCTTGATTTCTCATGTAGGAAAAAT
This sequence comes from Picea glauca, assembly GCA_000966675.3. Taxonomy (NCBI): domain Eukaryota; kingdom Viridiplantae; phylum Streptophyta; class Pinopsida; order Pinales; family Pinaceae; genus Picea; species Picea glauca. Next base: position 91,577 of record JZKD02S1665213.1, read on the forward strand.
TCATAACTTTTCTTATAGGTTAGAGTTCACTTGCATGAACAATGTCACCAAATTCGAAGCTTTGTTACTAGGCATTGAAAATGCCTATAACCTTGGTTGTGGTCACCTCTTAGTTTTTGGGTATTCTGAGCTTGTTGTGAACCTTGTACGTAAGATACACTCTCCTAGCAACAAGTTGATGAAACGATACACCCAAACTGTTTGGGTGCTTATGTTGAACCTATTATCTTTCAACATCACTCATTTTAAGAAGGAATTGAACTCAATGGATGATCGGTTAGTTGTCTTTGCATCTTCTCCTAATCGACAACTTTTGCCTCATAGAACTGATTGTACTTTTCAATATCTATATCATCCGCATATCCCTGAAAATATAGAATCTCAACAAGTTTTCCCTAACGATGAGAACATTTATGATTTCATTCAAAATGAACCTCTCAAGCCCAAGGAAACAATATCCATAGAAGATGACAAGATTCCTAAGGGCTTGAATCCTCTTGAGAGTTCGTTTTCATTGAGTGATGTAGGAAATAAAGAGAAACAAAAAGAAGAGGAGTCAGAAGGGAAGGTGGGGGAAACCATCTCCTTGAACATTGGGACACCCGAGGATCCAAAAAATGTTAAAATAGGTGCCCAATGTTTTGATGAAGAGGAAATGAAGTTTTCCAAGCTACTTGGTGAATTTCAAGATGTTTTTGCTTGGTCTTATGAGGATCTTCGTGGTTTTGATCATGGTCTTATACATCATGCCATCCTCTTCAAGGAAGGCATAAAACCAGTTAGGCAAAAACAAAGACCTATCAACCCTGCACCAGAAGAAATTATTCGAAAAGGATTGGGAAAAATCTTGAAAGTTGGTATCATCCTTCTATTCAAGTGTTCTAAATGGGTTTCAAATTTGGTCCCTATCCAGAAAGCCACTCAACATATAAGGTTTTGCATTGATTTTCATGAAATTAAGCGGGCTATTATGAAAGGTTATTCTCCACTCCCTAACATAGAACTGATTTTGCAGAAGGTCACAGGGTCACATATGATACCCTTACTTAATGTCATTTTCAATTACAATCAAATCGAGGTAAAATGGACAAATGCTTACAAAACCACCTTTATCACTGATTGGGGTACAATGGATTATCTACGTATACTTTTTGATGCAAGTACCACTTTCAAACGATCTATACAAATAACTCTTGATGAATTGATCAGTATTCATATCTATCTTGATGATCTAATTGTATATGTTAAAGGGCTGATAATTACCTTAGAGTTCCAAGTGTTATTTCTTGGTCCTTTCAAAATTTCTTTCACCTTGGATACTAACTCTTACATTCTAAAGGATTTACAGGAGCAATTATTTTCCTACAACACTAACAGTTCTCACTTGAAACATTACGTGGGACCAACATGAAAAGTTCTAACGTTGTTTGGATCTTTTGTATACTAGTAGTCTAGCCTTGCTTTCAGTTTTTTGCTATTTTCTTTTCTACTTACAGTAGTTTGATTTCTTCTTTCTGTTTTTAGCAATTTCCTTTTGCTTTTACATTTCTATCATTTTATCTCCGCTCTTTTAAATTTTGTAATCTTAATTCTCTCATGATTTTTATTGCTTTTTCGCCTTTTAGTTGATTCTGGTCAAAGAATAAGATGTTGGATCAGTTCTGCCACAGTGACACTCCTGCAAGATATTGTTAGTAAATAGAAATCAAGCATACACATCTTTTACGATGTCCCCCTGAAAGCACTTGAATTGGTTATCTACCTTCGTTGTTGTCTTTTAAAGAAATTGGTTATCTCCCGCTTATGTTTTCCTTTTCTTCATTCATTTGAGAGTTAAAAGAGCAAGTCCATAATTTTTTTTCCTTGGAGTAAAGAGCAGATTTTGGTTGAGTGATTATGCATATAGGGATAAATCCCCTCATACTTAACATTTTTCATGAGTTATTCCCAAATCCCCAACCATTTTTCCATTAAATCCTCTCACTTCCCCCTGTTTCATAATCATTCTGGCTATATCTTCTTGATCTACTTTTCTTGGTTTGCAAAACCATGAGTTCTGAGTTCTAAATCTGTTGAAAACAAATTTCCCTGTGGAGATGCCAGTNTTCATTAGGGACGTCTAAGTTTGACTTTGGTCCAAAAATTCTTCAATAAATTTTGTAAAGAGAATGACTCTTTGATGAATTGGAATGAAATAAAGGATTTATTTATGTCTCATCTATCTTGATTATTGACTTGGTGTCTTTACTTATGTCTCTATATTTATTTCAGCAACTATTATATTCAGAAAATCATATAAATAATGAATTTTCCATCAAGATTTTATTTATAAAAAGACTAGCCCAAGTACTTGTAATCAATACTTGTGAGTTAGGATATTAATTTTGATAGCTAGAAACATAGGGTGATATTCTCGTCTATTTTTCTCTAGCCAAGCATAATCTGAAAACGATTGAGTAAGATCATTTCATATCTTTTCCTCAACATTTATTTGGCAACCATACTGGGGAGATCTTCAATATCTCTCTAGTTAATTTGTATGCTTGATTAGCATCAATACATCTATTTTCTCTGATATTGATTCTTTGACTGTTTTATTTTTTAATGACTGTGTCTGTTACAAGGCAGCCCAATATTGAGCTCGGTCTTCAAGATCAGAGCAACATTTCTTTGAATCTATTTAACACCATTTTAGACACTGCCAATACCCGTGTTGAGCTTATCATTCATGGGAAGCAATTGAGCGAGATATTAGTTCCCAATAACGTTGGGAAGCTGGATGAAGACAACCTAGAAATCATCAGTAACTTTCTTGTTCCTTTAGTTTTGTCCTTTCTTTGATGTCCTTAGACTCTCGTGTCTCCAAAAGAAGAAGAGGCTTATCACCCAAAATTAATCCTATTGTTGAAATAGGAAGAAACGATGTGTTGTCTGCCCAACAAATTTTTCTAAGGAGAAATTTGTCTGATTCATCCTGTTCTTCTTTGTTTCCCTCACCTATCATCTACAATATGGCATCTAGTGGTAGCTCAGGTGGCACTGGAATTAATTCCTCTTCTCAGTATTCATCTTCGTCGGTGATTGGTAGCTTATATAGCCACCATATCCCTATCCAATCTACCACAAATCACACTAAAGTCATTAAAAAGTATGGGCTTTTCCAGTTTGATGAAGAAGCCACAACCACACCATGGCATGTGTCCTCTACTCTTAACCTAGCACCTGCTAGTCATCCACTTCCTAAATTCAAAGAACATCTTCCCAGGTTTTCGGGAAATAACATTGTCACTACAAATGAACACCTAGTGGCATTTTCTAATGCTTGTCACAACATAGGGGCCAATGCCAACGATACTTGCATGTGCTTATTCGTCAACTCCTTGGAAGGAAAGGTTGCAGCTAATTTATTTGACCTTCCTCCTAAGATTATGTCTACTTGGAAGGAGTTAATCTATTGGTTCAGATCCACTTATGGGCAATCCAAAAGCCCAGCCGAGAAGTTATAGGAATACAATAACATCACCTATAAGTATGGTGAGACCATCAATTCCTTCAACTTGTGTTTCACTAAGTTATACAATCGAATCCCTGAACTCATTTGACCTCAGAACCAAGCTGCTTTCATGCATTATGCATTACCTTCCCCCTACCATCATAGGCTTGAGGAAAAAGCCATTGATAATCTTGGTTCCGCTATGCATACTTGTTTAGAGTATGAAGAACAACTTGAAATAACAAGTCTTCCTCAGGGAGAATCGGTTAAACATACAGATATGTCCACCCTCTTATAGCTAGTACAAGATATGAACAATTGTATGATAGCGTATGAGCGAAAGGGGATTGTCTCCCCTCTCACCCCTGGAGCTTCATCCTCTTCTGCACCTCCCTTTAGAAACCCAATTGAAAATAATTTTATCCTAAAGCTATCTTGCCTCGAAGTTGGTGTAACTTTTGCGAGGAACACCATGAGGAAGAAACATGTGAGGTAAGGAAGAGTGACATATTAGGATGTGACCTTAGTTTTGTCTGCACAGCCTAAAATAAGGACAACCCTTAGTATTCAGGTAATTGATATGCCAGTAAGAAATTACTCAATCATCTTGGGAAGAGATTGGAAAACCTTAACAGATGGATACCTCTCGCTCGATGGGACACATTTATCCATTCCCCGGAATGGTAAAAACATTATAGTCTTTAGAGAGGGAAGGATTTCACCTTACATAGAGAGTGTCCCACAGCCTAATGTAAACTATATCGAAGAGGACCTAAGAGTTTATTACATCTTTACTGAGGAGGATGACATTCCCTTGGAACGAATCGATTTGGATAATGGTATGTGGCACATGCATTTTGATGCCTCATGCTCAAATGAAGGAAATGGAGCTGGCATTTTCTTGATTTCTCATGTAGGAAAAATTCATAACTTTTCTTATAGGTTAGAGTTCACTTGCATGAACAATGTCACCAAATTCGAAGCTTTGTTATTAGGCATTGAAAATGCCTATAACCTTGGTTGTGGTCACCTCTTAGTTTTTGGGTATTCCGAGCTTGTTGTGAACCTTGTACGTAAGATACACTCTCCTAGCAACAAGTTGATGAAATGATACACCCAAAGTATGTGGACGCTTATGTCGAACCTATTATCTTTCAACATCACTCATGTTAAGAAGGAATTGAACTCAATGGACGATCAGTTAGTCGTCTTTGTAGCTTCTCCTAATCGACAATTTTTTCCTCATAGAACTGATTGTACTTTTCAATATCTATATCATCTGCATATCCTTGAAAATACAGAATCTCAACAGGTTTTCCCTAACGATGAGAACATTTCTGATTTCATTCAAAATAAACCTCTTAAGCCCAAGGAAACAACATCCATAGAATATGACAAGATTCCTAAGGGCTTGAATCCTCTTGAGAGTTCGTTTTCATTGAGTGATGCAGGAAATAAAGAGAAACAAAAAGAAGAGGAGTCAAAAAGGAAGGTGGGTGAAACCATCTCCTTGAACATTGGGACACCCGAGGATCCAAAAAATTTTAAAATAGGTGCCCAATGTTCTGATGAAGAGGAAATGAAGTTTTCCAAGCTACTTGGTGAATTTCAAGATGTTTTTTCTTGATCTTATGAGGATCTTCGTGGTTTTTATCATGGTCTTATACATCATTCCATCCTCATCAAGGAAGGCATAAAACCAGTTAGGCAAAAACAAAGACCTATTAACCCTGCAACAAAAGAAATTATTCTAAAAGGATTGGGAAAAATCTTGAAGGTTGGTATAATCCTTCTAGTCAAGTGTTCTGAATGGGTTTCAAATTTGGTCCATGTCCGGAAAGCCACTCAACATATAAGGTTTTGCATTGATTTTCACAAAATTAAGCGGGCTACTATGAAAGGTTATTCTCCACTCCCTAACATAGAAATTATTTTGCAGAAGGTCTCGGGGTCACATATGATATCCTTACTTAATGTCCTTTTCAATTACAATCAAATCGAGGTAAAAGGGACAAATGCTTACAAAACCACATTTATCACTGATTGGGGTACAATGACTTATCTGTGTATACTTTTTGATGCAAGTACCACTTTCAAAAGACCTATACAAATAACTCTTGATGAATTGATCAGTATTCATATCTATCTTGATGATCTAATTGTATATGTTAAAGGGTTGATAATTACCTCAGAGTTCCAAGTGTTATTTCTGGGTCCTTTAAAAATTTCTTTCACCCTGGATACTAACTCTTACATTCTAAAGGATTTACAGGAGTAATTGTTTTCCTACAACACTAACGGTTCTTACTTGAAACATTACGTGGGACCAACATGAAAAGTTCTAACGTTGTTTGGATCTTCTGTATACTAGTAGTTTAGACCTGCTTTTAGTTTTTCGCTATTTTCTTTTCTACTTGCAGTAGTTTGATTTCTTTTTTCTGTTTTTAGCAATTTACTTTTGCTTTTACATTTCTATCATTTTATCTCCGCTATTTTAAATTTTGTAATCTTAATTATGTCATGATTTTTATTGCTTTTTCGCCTTTAAGTTGATTATGTTCAAAGAATAAGATGTTGGATCAATTCTGCCATAGTGACACTCCTGCAAGATATTGTTAGTAAATAGAAATCAATCTTACACATCTCTTACAATGTCCCCCTAAAAGCACTTGAATTGGTTATCTACCTTTGTTGTTGTCTTTTAAAGAAATTGGTTATCTCCCGCTTATGTTTTCCTTTTCTTCATCCATTTGAGAGTTAAAAGAGCAAGTCCAAAAAAAATTCTCCTTGGAGTAAAGAGTAGATTATGGTTGAGTGATTATGCATATAGGGATAAATCCCCTCATACTTAACATTTTTCATGAGTTATTCCCAAATTCCCGATCATTTTTCCATTAAATCCTCTCACTTCCCATGTTTCATAATCATTCTGGCTATATCTTCTTGATCTACTTTTCTTGGTATGCGAAACCATGAGTTCTGAGTTCTAAATCTATTGAAAACAAATTTCCCTGTGGAGATGCCAGTTTGTTGATGATAAAAACCGCAACAAATATTTTTCCCGCAAAGTATTGCTAAAGCCTATTTCTCTCTCTCTCTCTCTCTCTCTCTCTCTCTCT
>JZKD02S1665224.1:44481-90231 GCA_000966675.3 Picea glauca
TACGTTTCAAGGACAACCAACTGCCAAGGATCCCAGAATGACTCAGACAATGGGGAAAAGACTAAGGAAACCACCTATTCAATGTTGGGGTTGTGGGGAAGACCACATGTATAGATATTGCCCTCACATGGGTGAAAAAGTGAGGACTGTTCACAATGCACAACAAACTACAACAATTGAAAGCATGGGCAGAAATGTACCAAGGATCTACGCATCCTTGGATAACAATCAAGTTGAGTTTCAGTTGCACATGATTGAAGTGGAAGGTAAGATTAATGACCAACCAATTTCTATTTTAATTGACTCGGGAGCTAGTCATAGTTATCTAGATCCTAAGATGGTGGAAAGATTCAAATTGCCAAGAAGCAATCTTGGAAAACCGTGGTTGGTGCAGCTAGCTACAAGAGCAAAAAGAAAAATTAATGAGATGGTTAAGGCATGTCCAATGGATATGAATGGGCTGAGCACAAAAGTTGATTTGAATATCATACCTTTGGGCTCTTGTGATTGCCTCATTGGTATGGATTGGTTTGACCAACATCATGTTGTTCTAGACTATTATAATAAGGCATTTACTTTCTTGGGTGAGGAAGGAAATTTAAGAACAGTTCAAGGCATTCCAAGAACTGTAACTATCAGAGAAGTTTCAACCTTGCAATTGAAGTAAAGCTACAAGAAAGGATGTCAAGTTTTTGCAGTGCACATGGAGGAGGCACCTAAGGATAAAGTGTCAAATGTTGAAGATTGCGCAGTACTAAAAGAATTTGCAAATGTTTTTAAAGAAATATCGGGGTTACCACTGAAAAGAGATATTGATTTCTCTATAAATTTGATGCCTGGAGCAACCCCCGTATCCAAGAATCCTTATAGGATGAGTACACCAGAGCTAAAGGAATTGCAGATGCAACTTGAAGAGATTCTAAAGAAGGGGTATATACATCCAAGTGTGTCACCTTGGGGTGCCCCAATATTGTTTATAAATAAGAAGGATGGTACGTTGAGGCTTTATATTGACTTTAGGAAGTTGAACAAAGTAACAATAACGAACAAGTATCCTTTGCAAAGGGTAGATGACCTCTTTGACTAGTTGAGGGGCACACAAATATTTTCAAAGATTGATCTCAGATATGCATATCACCAAGTGAGAATTAAAGAAGAAGACATCAACAAGGTTGCTTTCAGAACGATGTGTGGACATTATGAGTTCACCGTGGTGCCATTTGGATTGTGAAATGCATCAACTATTTTCACGTGTTTAATGAATGGTATTTTCAGAGAAAACTTAGATAAGTTTGTCAATGTGTTTTTGGATGACATACTTATTTACTCAAAGTTTGAAGAATAATGTGAGCAACACTTGAGGATAGTGTTGCAAGTATTGAGAGAACATCACTTGTATGCAAAGTTGAGCAAGTGCTCATTCTACCAGAGGTGGATTCATTACTTGGGTCATATCATTTCAGAAGAAGGGATAGTTGTGGACCTGGAGAAGATAAAATCCATTAAAGGATGGCCAACACCAAAGAATATCCCATAGGTGAGGTCCTTCATGGGACTTGCAGGATACTACAGAAGGTTTATTGAAGGCTTCTCAAAGATTGCACATCCAATTACATCCTTGCAAAAGAAAGGTGTACGATTTGAATGGACTCCGGATTGTGTAAGGAGTTTTCAGAACTTGAAGATTTTGTTGATGAGTGCGCCAATTTTGAGAATTGTTGATCCTAATGAAGACTTCGTTGTGTGCACAGATGCATGCAAGGAAGTGCTCGATGGACTCCTTAGTCAAAATGGGCATGTGGTATGCTATGAATCAAGGAAATTAAAAGAGCATGAAAGTCACTATGTTACTCATGAATTGGAATTGGCAGCCATAGTGCATGCCTTGAAGATGTGGAGGCACTACCTCCTGGAGAAAAGATTCGAGTTGAGGATAGATCATAGTGGTCTAAAATATTTGTTTGGAAAACCAAGTTTAAATGACAGACAAAGAAGATGACTAGAATTCCTCAGTGAGTATGACTTTGATATGAAGCATATCAAAGGAAAGAAGAACAAGGTGGTTGACACACTCAGTAGGAGGGTGCATGAGATGCATGCTACAACCATTAGCATGTACAAATCAGATTTGAGTTCGAAAATTTTAGAGGTTTCCAAATCATATCAGTGATATGTGGACATAAAGGTAAATTTATAGCAAGGTAAATTGCAATAGAAATTTGAAAGCTATGAGCTAAAAGAGGATGTAATCCTCATTTATAGGCATAGATTTTTTGTGCCAAATGATCAGGAGTTCAAAAATATGTTATTTTTAGAGATGCATAAAGTTCCTTATGTTGGGCACCGAGGCTACCAAAAGACAATTACAATGATTAAAAAACAATACTATTGGCCAGACATGAAAAATGAGGTTGTTGATTTTATTGCTAGATGCCTTGAATGTCAAAAGGTCAAGGTTGTGCACAGACACCCAATTGGTTTGCTACAACCTTTTCCCATTCTTGAGTGGAAATGGGAAGTTGTAACCATGGATTTCATTACTAAATTGCCTAGGATTGCTAAGCAATGTGATTATATTATGGTAATGGTGGACAAGCTTACTAAAGCTTCCCATTTTATTCCAGTGAAGTCAACTCACAAGGTAGCCAACATTTTTGATATATACATGAGAGAAATTGCTAGGCTACATGGTGCACCTACGACAATCGTGTCCAACAAAGATCCCAGGTTAACATCAAATTTTTGGAAAGGGTTATTCAAAGGATCTGGGACAAATATGAATTTTAGCACAACCTATCACCCAAAGTTAGATGGACAAACAGAAAGGGTAAATCAAGTGATAGAAGATATGCTAAGAATGTATGCGATGGACAAACTGACACAGTGGGAAAAATATTTACCTTTGGTCAAGTTTGCAATAACAATGGGTATCAAGCCTCTCTAAAGATGATCCCATTTGAGGCACTTTATGGTAGAAAGTGCAACACACTAGTGAGTTGGGACAACCCAACAGACCATGCAGTGGTTGGGCCAAATCTTCTCCAGAAAATGGAAGAGAGGATGGTGAAGATAAGGAATAATTTAAAGGTTGCACAAGATAGGCAAAAAAGCTACATAGATAAAGGCATAACCCACATAGATTTTTAAGTGGGTGACCATGTGTTCTTGCAATTAAAAGCAAGACACAATTCCCTGAAGTTGGGAAAGTGTTCTAAGTTAGAAACACGCTACCATGGGCCATTTGAAATCCTGGAGAGGAGGTTAAATCATAAATGTATTTAACCTTATTTCTTTTAGGTGAGTCCATCCAAATTGATCATTCATTTTTATTATTGGTTTTGTACTTTATATATAGTTAGTATAAATGAGTGTACACTATGTGTACATTGTGGCATTCTCCCTTCTACTTACATACTCTCTCTTTCTTTTGGATTTTCTAATCTTATGTGTGTATTTGCATTATTGTTGTGTGCTCATATCAAATTTATGTTTACATAAGATACAAGTTCAACCACGTGAAACATTATCGAACTTTAACAAACTAAAAATTGGTTGATAAGGATGTTCTAATGCTTTAGTGCTGACACATATATATTGGAGAACAATTATCTCTTCGTTAAGGGAAGGTTCATCTTGACCTTTACCTCATAGTTGATATGCTACACCAATAGGTCCCTTTTGCAACCTTTCCTAGTGTTCTCTTATGCATAAATTGGAGAAAAGGATGCATGATGGTCCCTTTGGAATATTTACTTTGTGTCCTTTTTAGAATCTCTCTTGCCTCTCCATTATGTCCTTTTGCATCCTTTTTCCCATCAATCGTTGCATTTTTGGAACCCGCGACCTCCATTATTCCAAGATAGCACACTACGAAACTGTGCCATGCTCCATTATAACCATCAACCAACATAAAACTGATTGCATCATTTTTCATCATTTTGTCATTTGTTTTGTGTTTTGTTGGCATGCCCCTAGAAGGACATTATTTTTTCTATTTTACCGCTTGGGTGAGTAAAAAAGACATTTTGAGTGCTACTTAAGTTAAGATATCACCATAGTCAATTTGTTAGAATGATAGTATTGAACCATATTCAAAATCATCCAAGCATAAGAAGGAAATAAGAATAAAATGACGAGAATGAGCATGAAATATGACAATAAGAATAAAACAAGGATAAAATTGCTATACCAATGGATATACCATAAATACAACACCGTAGAGGATTTAGTGAGCAGGTGAGCTCCCTTCCTCATCCTTGAGATGGGTTCTTTTGTGCCCTTTTAAAACCTTTCTCTCTCGATTAGACAAGAAGGTGTGTACAAATCTCTCAAAGGTGAGAGGTTTAATACACAAAGCTTTGATGCTTATGGATGTATGAATGAGATTGTGAGAAAAAAGGCTTCTATAAACTCATGCACATTACATAACTTTGTTTTGGATTCTCTTCTTTGTGTGCATGCCCATGGGTTTTTTTTATAGGCTTCAAATCCAATACCCCTGATCTGAACACCAATTGTAAATGGAAAATGTAAATGTACATTTATGCTAGTGAGTCGTTGGCACCAAGTGTTGATTCAGTTTGCGCGCACCTTATTAGTGTGTGAGGATTCTTTTCCAAAGAAAGAGTGTGCACATTCCATAGTGTTGCACGTACCTAAGTAAGTGCGCGTGGATTGGACATCAAGGGAAGGGTGCGCACATTCCATAGTTTTGCACGCACTTGAGTAAGTGTGTGAAGATTACCTTGAAAAAAGGTTGGAGAGCCTGCGAGTGGTTATTGGGTTGGTGAGTCAGGATGCAAAAAGGCTAGTACGCCTATCCTTTTAAAATGTAATCACACTCAAATTATTAATAAAATCACATCGTTGTGTGCAAACCATTTAAATGAAAAGAGACAGGGGGATAAACTCCACCGAAAAGGGAATATTTTATGAATATTTCTGAAAAGTATAATTTATCGACATTTATTTATCCTAAGTTCCCGAGGGATGGGAAAGAGACACCATGTGGCTAAAGATAATTCTAAATGTGACAAGTGTCTGGTTATGACCATGCAAATATATGGTTGAACCTTAGTGTATTTTGGGGGATTCAATCATTTTTTCCTCAAGGGTCGGACCATTTGAACGAAAAACAACCATTACCTTATCTATAGAGAAAAGCTTGGGGAGGATTTTACATATGGTAACCAAAGCATTTGATGTCGAAGAGGCGGGTTTTTTGGACCGTGAGCATTCTCTCCAGGTGATAAATTTGTTATCGAAGAGGCGGATTGTCAGGCCTATGAACATTCTCTCTAGGTGAGATATTTGTTGTTGAAGAGGTGGGTTGTAAGGCCTGTGATCATTCTCTCAAGGTGATATATTTTCTAGGAATTTCTCTCTGGTGCATTGGGAACTAGTTACATGGATTTGAGACTTCATGTTCATCCTGTTACTGAAGCCTTGGAAGGGAAGTGGGGTAGCCGAGGGACTATTGAGAAGAGAAGGGGCACACTTCCTGGGGTGGGACATGCATGTGGGGAATGAGAGACTATAGGCTAGTTGCAGTAGTTGAGCACCTTGGATTGAGTAATTATGTTGATTATCATATCTTAGCATGGCATTAGAAATCCTTTTTCCCTGGTGGAGTTTAAGCCCCAACTCAGGGGTGGCCTGTTGCTAAAAGTATATGAGCAATAAAGTCTATGGCTGGGAGGAATGTCTAAGCTATGCATGCAGTTGGTGACTCTTTATAAAACAATAAGTGTCATTTATGTGTTTGTCTAATTTATTGTGTGCTTAATTATCTATGTCTGATATGGGTTTATTTCCTATTTAAAATTGCATATAATTAATTTTCGTTATTCTGCATGATATTGTTTGTACATGTAAGCATGATGTTGTATTCATTAATTATTGTCACACATGCAAAGTATGACAGTTATAGAGTATTAATGTTAGATAACTTGGTAATAATGGTCATGAGTTTTAGAGGCAAGGATAGAATTGTCATGCGCACATGAAAATAATCTGTGCGCGCAAAAGGATGGAATCGTTGTGCACATGGGGAAGCAGATCCGCGTGCTAAAAAATAATTGAATCTGCATGCATCCCCAAAGTGGTTTCACGCGCAGTAGTAATTGTGTGTTCATAGTTGTTACACACGTAGTAACACTTGTGTGGCTTGAATAATTGTGCACACAGATGTATTATGTGTTAGTTTTGTTGTTATAACTAGTGTCTAAAGATGAAACTTTGTATGGTGTGATCCAACTTGGGATCATGCATATTACCTCACATGTTTCTGCGCATATCATGGTTATAGTATAGAATATGTGCACTAGATTTTTTTGGAGTGACATTGTTTAGCAATAAGTCGAGAATGTTACAGATTGGTATCAGAGCATTTTCTTAGTGCTGGTAATGGGGGAACATCACAAATTGGTATTAGATAATTTTGTTAGTGCCGGTAATGGGGGAACATTACACATTGGTATTAGAGCTCCAATTTCAACACTGAGCCTATAGGGGTCAAGTATCTACTTAAGGAAAAATCCAGACTGATAAGTGGTCGAATTTGGAATTACAACACGGTCATGATGTGCATAAAATAAGAACGTGCAAATGTGAGCACTAGATTTTAACATTGTGGGGTGCGATGGTGGAAATGTGCAGAAAATAATGGTGCACTAGTGTGCACACTAAAAAATTTCAGGCTGCGTGGAGCAAAACTGGTGGTGCATGCGTAATATTGATAAGTGATGTATATGTTAAATATTGACATCGTGCATTGGTATGTGTTGAATACCAGTGTGTGCACGAGCTTCAGAAAGAAGAAATTAAGAGTAAAAGGGTATTTGGGTGAATCCCAAATGACCATAATTTACTGCGCAAGACTCAGAATTGTGCAAGGGAAGAGTCAATGGGAAAGATTTGGACAGAGGAGTCCAATTATTCAAACAATTTTTTTGAATTGGGGCGTTAAAATCATCCAAGAAATCAAAAGAAAATATTCTCACAAAACTGTGCAGAGTTTTGATGAAGTTGTTGAATGAATTCATCTAACAAATCTTATTGCTTGCACATTTTACAGAATTAACAACGATTAGATCAAGACAAAATCAATGCAGAGAGTCAAAAGAATGGAAGATGCGCAGATAAATTACAACCATGATGATGAATTAGAGGGTTTGTATCTCTGTATGGGTATTGATAGTACAAAATTCAATGAGCATAAAGAAGGTAAGGAGGAGCACATAAACGTGGTAGAAACCATAAAGAGACTGCAAAAAGATGTCCAAACCTATAAAGCTGATAATGAGAGGCTTATGAAATCCAAAGAGCAGCAAGATGGCTTCAATATCAATTTGATGCAAAGCTTGGATGTAATAGAAAAGACAATGGATAAGGAGATATAACCAATCAAGTCAAGAAGTCATAGGTCTCATGATCAGAGAAGAAAAACAAGAAGTGTTGATAGGCATCACCATCACTCACCAAAAAATTCATTTAGGAAAGTGCGCAGTAGCTCAAGTCCATATCCTATCAGAAAGCATAAGAGAAGGACTGGGGTAGACGAGCTATAGGAAGAAATGAATAAGATCAAGCCTCCTACCTTTGATGGTGAGTACAAGAAGGATGAAGATGTAGAGACCTGGCTGTTGGGCATGAGGAAGTACTTACAGCTGCATTATTACTCCACGTAGGCAGAAGGGAGAATTTTCATCTATCAGCTAAAGGGAAAAGCATCAATGTGGTGGGATCATTTCATGCAAGTGCAACACATTGATGAGAAGAAGGTTACTTGGAGGGAGTTTAAAATATATTTTCAAAATAAATACTTAACCAAGCGATATTATGACATGAAAATGAAGGAGCTCTTTGAACTCAAGCTTGGGAGTATGACAATAGATGAGTAGGAAATAAAATTCTTATAGTTGTTGAAATATGTTGCATTCATCAAGGATGAGCAAGTCAAAATTCAAAGGTACCTGAGTGGGTTGTCATCATTTATCAGTGACAAGATACAATATGATGACCCCAAGACATTGGAGGAAACAATAAGGTGAGCTAAATTTCTATATGATCAACAAAGTTGAAGACCGACTTTCCAAAAGGCTTGGAAAGACAAGAATAAAAACAAGATGGAACAAAGGAAGAAGGGGGCTAAGCCAGTGAGCCACCATTTTTTAGAAATACTTTTCAAGGACAACCAACTCCCAAAGAGCCCATAATGATTGAGACAATGGGGAAAAGACTAAGGAAACCACCTATTCAATGCTGGGGTTGTGGGGAATACCACATTTACAGAGATTTCCCTCACATGGGTGAAAAAGTGAGGACTTTTCACAATGCACAACAAACTACGACAATTGAAGATATGGGAAGAAATGTACCAAGGATCTACGCAGCTCTGGATAACAAGAAAGTTGAGTTTCAGTCACACATGATTGAAGTGGAAGGTAAGATTAATGACCAACCAATTGCTATTTTAATTAATCCAGGAGCCAGTCATAGTTATCTAGATCCTAAGATGGTGGAAAGATTCAAATTGGCAAGAAGAAATCTTGAAAAACTGTGGTTGGTGTGGCTAGCTACAAGAGAAAAAAGAAAATTAATGAGATGGTTAAGGCATGTCCAATGGATATGAATAGGCTGAGCACAAAAGTTGATTTGAATATCATACCTTTGGGCTCTTATGATTACCTCATTAGTATGGATTGGTTGGACCAACATCATGTTGTTCTAGACTATTACAATAAGGCATTTACTTCCTTAGATGAGGAAGCAAATTTAAGAACAATTCAAGGCATTCCAAGAATTGTAACTATTAGAAAAGTTTCAACCTTGCAATTGAAGTAAAGCTACAGGAAAGAATGTCAAGTTTTTGCAGCGCACATGGAGGAGGCACCAAAGGATAACGTGACAAATGTTGAAGATTGTGCAGTACTAAAAGAATTTGAAGATGCATATCAAGAAATACTGAGGTTGCCACTAAAAAGAGATATTGATTTCTCTATAAATTTGATGCCTAGAGCAACCCCCGTATCCAAGAATCCTTATAGGATGAGTACACCAGAGCTGAAGGAATTGTATATGCAACTTGAAGAGCTTCTGAAGAAGGGGTATATACACCCAAGTGTGTCACCTTGGGGTGCCCTAGTATTGTTTGTGTAGAAGAAGGATGGTACATTGAGGCTTTGTATTGACTTCAGGAAGTTGAACAAAGTAACAATAAAGACCAAGTATCCTTTGCCAAGGATAGATGACCTCTTTGACCAACTAAGGGGCACACAGATATTTTCAAAGATTGATCTCAGATATGGATATCACCAAGTGAGAATTAAAGAAGAGGACATCAACAAGATTGTTTTTGGAATGAGGTATGGCCATTATTTGTTTGCCTTGGTGCCATTTGGATTGTGAAATGCACCAACTATTTTCATGTGTTTAATGAATGGTATTTTCATAGAATACTTAGATAAGTTGGTCATTGTGTTTTTGGATGACATACTTATTTACTCAAAGTCTGAAGAAGAACATGAGAAACACTTGAGGATGGTGTTGCAAGTATTGAGAGAACATCAATTGTATGCAAAGTTGAGCCAGTGCTCATTCTACCAAAGACAGATTCATTAGTTGGGTCATATCATTTCAAAGGAAGGGATAATTGTGGACCCAGAGAAGATAAAATCCATTGAAGGTTGGACAACACCAAGGAATGTCCCATAGGTGAGGTCCTTCATGGGACTTGCAAGGTACTACAAAAGGTTTATTGAAGGCTTCTCAAAGATTGCACATCCAATTACATCCTTGCAAAAGAAAGGTGTGTGATTTGAATGGACTCCAGATTGTGTAAGGAGTTTTCATCACTTGAAGGTTTTGTTGACAAGTGCGCCAATTTTGAGAATTGTTGATCCTAATGAATAGTTCGTTGTGTGCAAGGATGCATGCAAGGAAGGGATCGTTGGAGTCTTTATTCCAAATGGGCATGTGGTATGCTATGAACCAAGGAAATTAAAAGAGCATGAAAGGCACAATGCTACTCATTATTTGAATTGGTATTCATAGTGCACGCCTTGAAGATGTGGAGGCACTACCTCCTTGGGAAAAGATTCGAGTTGAGGACAGACCATAGTGGTTTGAAATATTTTTTTGGACAACCAAGTTTAAATCAAGACAAAGCAGATGGTTGGAATTCCTCACTGAGTATGACTTTGATATCAAGAATATCAAAGGAAAGGAGAACAAGGTGGTTGATGCACTCAGTAGGAGGGTGCATAAGATGCATGCTACAACCATTAGCATGTACAAATCATATTTGAGTGCCATAATTTTAGAGGTTTCCAGATTAGATCAGTGATATGTGGACATAAAGGTAAATTTATAGCAACATGAATTGCAGCAGAAATTTAAAAGTTAGGAGCTAAAAGAGGATGGAATCCTCATTTATATGTGCATAGTTTTTATTCCAAATGATCAGGAGTTGAAAAATCTATTATTGTCGAGGATGCATAAAGTTCCTTATGCTGGGCACCCAGATTATCAAAATATAATTGCAGCGATAAAAAAATAATACTATTGGCTAGGCATGAAAAATGAGGTTGTTGATTTTATTGCTAGATGCCTTGAATGTCAAAAGGTCAAGGCTGAGCATAGACACCTAGCTAGTTTTCTACTGTCTTTGCCCATTCCTGAGTGGAAATGGGAAGTTGTAACCATGGATTTCATTACTAACTTGTCTAGGACTGCTAAGAAACATGATTATATGGTAGTGGTGGACAAGCTTACTAAAGTTGCATGTTTTATTCAGTGAGGTCAACTCACAAGGTAGCCAACATTGTTGATATATACATGAGAGAAATTGTTAGGCCGCATGGTGTACCTAAGACAATTGTGTTTGATAGAGATCCCAAGTTCACATCAAATTTTTGGAAAGGGTTGTTCAAAGGATTTGGGACAAATATGAATTTTAGCACAACCTATCACCCAGAGTCAGATAGGCAAACAGAAAGGGTAAATCAAGTGATAGAAGATATGATAAGAATGTATGTGATGGACAAACCGATGCAGTGGGAAAAATATTTACCTTTGGTTAAGTTTGCTTATAAAAATCAGTATCAATCCTCTCTAAAGATGAGCCCATTTGAGGCACTTTATGGTAGAAAGTGCAACACACTAGGCAATTGGGACAACCTAATAGACCGCGCAATGGTTGGATCAGATCTGCTCCGGAAAATGGAAGAGAAGATGGTAAAGATAAAGATAGATTTAAGGGTTGCCCAAGACAGGCAAAAAATCTACGCAAGTAAAGGCATAACCCACATAAAGTTTAAAGCGGGTAACCATGTGTTCTTGAAATTAAAAGTAAGACGCAGTTCCTTGAAGTTGGGAAATTTTTCTAAGCTAGCAACATGCTACCGTGGTTCATTTGAAATCCTAAAGAAGATTGGTCATGTCGCATATATGCTTTCATTGCATGCATCCTTGTGTATTCATAATGTTTTACATGTATCTTTGCTACAAAAGTACATACCTGACGCTAATCATGTCATTGATTGGAATGTGATTCAGGTGGAGCCAGAAGGCGACTTTTGAGTGCGACTAGTTTGCATATTGGATCGGAAAATCAAACAGCTCTGGAATCGATCCATAGAACTATAAAAGGTTTGATGGACCTGATACGGTCTGGTGTATATAATGTACTGAGGAAAGTGAATAAATAAGGGGAATGGGAAGGTAATACCCCAAATCAAAACCCCAATTGTAAATGAAAAATGTAAATGTACATTTACGCTGGTGATATGTTGGCACCAAGTGTTGGTTCAATTTTGTGCGCACCTGAACAGTGTGTGAGGATTGTTTTCCAAAAAAAGAGTGCACACATTTCATAGTGTTGCTCGTACCTGAATAAGTGCACGTGGATTGCGCATTAAGGGAAGGTTGCACACATTCCATAGTGTTGCGCGCACCCGATTAAGTGCACAAGGATTCCCTTAAAATGTGCATCAGACTGAGTTATATGTGTGTGTGTGTGTGTGTGTGTGTTTGTATTTGAGGCGGGAGAGACCATGGGTGGTTATTGGGCTAGTGAGTTGGGATGCAAAATGGCCAATGAGCCTATCCTTCTAAAATGTAATCACACTCAAATTATTAATAAAATCACATCGATGCACGCAGACCAATCAGACGAAAAGAGACAAAGGGTTAAACTCCACCGAAAAGGGAAAAGGGGGGCTCAAGTCCAAGGGGATATTTTATTAATATTTTCAAAAAGTATAATTTATGGATATTTATTTATCCTAAGTTCTCGAGGGATGGGAACAAGTTGCCAAGTGGCTAAAGTTAATTCTGAAGGTGACAAGTGTCCAATTATGACCATGCAAGTATATGGTTGAACCTTAGTGTATTTTGGGGGGTTCACTCATTTTTTCCTCAGGGGTCGGACCATGTGAACGGAAAACGACCATTACCTTATATGCAAAGAAAATCTTGGGGAGGATTTTCCATCTAGTAACCAAATTCTTTGTTGTCGAAGAGGCGGGTCGTTAGGCCCGTGAGAATTCTCTCCAGGTGAGAGATTTGTTGTCAAAGAGGTGGGTTGTCAGGATCGTGAGCATTCCCTCCAGGTGGGAGATTTGTTGTCGAAGAGGTGGGTTGTCAGGCCTGTGAGCATTCTCTCCAGGTGAGATATTTTCTAGGAATTTCTCCTTGGTGCATTGGGAATTAGTTACAGGGCTTTGAGACTTCTTGTCCGACCTGTTGCTGAAGCCCTGGATGGGAAGTGGGGCAGTCGAGGGACTGTTTTGCAGATAAGGGGCACACTTCCTGGGGTGGTACATGCATGTGGGGAATGAGAGACTGTAGGCTAGTTACATAAATTGAGCACCTTGGATTGAGAAATTTTGTTGATTATTAGATCTTAGCCTAACATTAGGAATCCTTTTTCCCTGGTAGAGTTTAAGCCCCAGCTCGGGGGTGAACTATTGTTGAAAGTATACGAGCAACATAGTCTATGGATGGGAGGAACATCTGAGCTCTGCGTGTAGTTGGTGTCTCTTTATAAAAAGATAAGTGTCCTTTACGTTCTTGTCTAATTTACTGTGTGCTTAATTATCTATGTCTGATATGGGTTTATTTCCTCTATGACATTACATATAATTAATTGCTTTTATTCTGTATGATGTTGTTTGTACATGTAAGCATGATGTTGTATTCAACAATTATTGTCTCGCGTGCAGATTATGATAGTTATTGAGTATTCATGTTAGTTAAATTGGTAATAATGGTCATGAGTTTCAGAGGCAAGGGTAGAATTTATGTGCGCACAGGAAAATAATCAATGCGTGCAAGAGGATGGAATCATTGTGTGCATAGGAAAGCAAATCCACGTGCTAAAAAAGAACTGAATTTGCGTGCAACACCAGAGTGGTTACAAACATAATAGTAATCATGTGTTCAGAGTGGTTGCATGCGCAGTAACAGTTGTGTGCTTTGAATGATTGTGCGCGTAGATGTATTATGTGTTAGTTCTGTTGTTATAACTAGTGTCTAAAGAGGAAAATTTGTATGGCACGATCTAGCTTGGGATCGTGCATGTTACGCCACATGTTTCTATGTAGATCATCGTTATAGTGCACAATCTATGCACTATATTTTTTTGGAGTGACATTGCTTAACAATAAGTTGAGAATGTTATAGATTGGTATCAGAGCATTTTGTTAGTGTTGGTAATGGGGGAACATTACAGATTGGTATCAAAGAATTTTTTTATTGTTGGTAATGGGGGAACATTACATCAAACCAAGCTTGGTAAATATTTGTTCCCAATGTGAAAGGGAATGCCACTTGGGTGTAGCTTCCCATGCATGAGTGGACATGAAACCACCCATTGTACCAACCTTGAATGCCAATGGGTTTGAGACCTTTTGGTATTTCAACCAAAAAATACTCTTGATGGGATTATGAGTCATTAATGCACCGAAGTGGGTGAAACCTCACTTCTGGTCAATACACATGACTTTTGGAGGGAACAGTTGTGTGGGCACGCACAAAACATACATAAACCAAATTGTGAAGTCATGCAGATAATTAAAAATCCAACTTTGTATAGTTTGTTGCTCTATTCAAGATAATGTATTAATGCCATGAGTATGCACTTTTGTGTATTGAACTAATGACCCTTTCGATGATCACCTCTATAGCTTTGTGAGCGATTTTGAGGTGATAATAGATGCCCCATGACATGTGAGGTTAGGAGAAAATGTATATCTGAAATACATCATTGTTTTTTTTTTGCTTTGTACATTGATTCTTTGTTGTAAGGAGAGAAAAAAGGTTCGAAGGGACAAGGACCACCAGAGGAAGAATGAGATATTCACATGTAAACATATAATCCTGCCTAAAAATGGACTTGCTTTATACAAACAAGGTGGGCATGCCCCATGCTCATGCCATACACATAAATGATTAAAATAGTGGACAAAAGTTTGAGGGCTCTTGTTCGATCATCATAAGTGTGAAGATTTGGATGATCTTGTAATTGGAAAATTGATGAAGTAGATATATGCAACACCCTCAGGGGTGTCGATAAAAACAAATGATGGTTCTAGAGGAGAACACACCCTAGAGCTTGAAGTGAACACTTGGAGTGTGTGATCATACTCGAAGGCATTGATGGCCTGTCAAGCCCAGGGGTCTTAAACTAACATTGGAAACTACAATCGTTGCAATGGAAGACCCACCTTGATGTGGATATGTGTTGATGTCGAACTTCAGGGGGGGCCAACTGAAGCATAGAGAAATGATGACTCTCTCTATCTCATGTGGGGCTCACCATTTGTATGGTAATGAGAAATCAAGATAACACAACATTCTTGGAAACTGATGTTGAGGTTGATGGGAATGGAGCCACGACTGTTATTGGCACCCAAGGTTTTGGGTAAGTTGTGTGTACACATATTATCTTTGCGCACATATATTAGTTTTTTGCACACAGATTAGCAACCGTGCGATGGAAGGAATAAGGTGCACATGTCAACCGAGTTTTGTACTGTGCACAAAAGATCAGAAATATACCACATGTAGGCTAAATCAAAATAATATCTTTAGGAATATTCCTGAATAATGAACAAAGATAATACGAGATATTGTGGGACAAATGATGGATGAGCTGAAAAGTTTGTTAGAATTGCCATGCTCCAAGGAGGTTACGTGGGTTGCATGCAAACAACAGAAGCGTGTAGAACTCGTGATCACTAGAAAGAGTGGATTAGAGAAGAAAGTGACAGAGTGCCAGAGAAAAGAGGCAGAAGAGGAAAATATAATAGTCCAGTTTTTGAAAGGAAGAAGAAGTCTGTCTAATTTTGGCACCAATCTAGTCCGAGTTTTATATAAGTTATGCCTGGGTTTTTGTAACAGTTTTGTATGAGTCTAGAAAAAGTCCTAATTAGAGTATGTAATGGAGTCAGTTCAGTAGTGTAGAGCATGATCAAAGAGCACATGGTGCAATGTAATGTCGTTTTCTGTAGAATGAACCACAATGCCTACAACACAATTTCCTTTCCTATGTAATGTGAATATGGTTTTGTATGCATTTTGAGGATTAATGAAGATAATATAAAGCTGCATTTATCTCCGTTCATGAATACATGTGTTCTAAGTTAAATGGATGGTTCTGTTATTGGTTTATGTTGTTACTCTGTCAATGGGTTATGATTGAATGAATGAATGATAGCCCTAGTGGCTTACCTGTCTGCTTTATCCCTTCATATCTTACAAAAGACCAAATGGTCTCTATGATTCTCTTGCCGTCTCAGGTGAGACCTTCTTCAGTTCTCGATTGAAGATTGATATGCCAACAACTTGGGGTTTTGTTGGTCAACTCTGGATGAACCTCGGGTCATCAAACCCTAGTGTTAGGAAGGATGCGCGTAAGTGAGCCAACAAATGGTTCATTGTGAGGACCTAAAGGTTTTGTATTGCATGATGAAGGGAGAGAATGAGGTGGAATCCATCTCAGGAGGAAATACAAGACTGGTTATTTGTGAAGGAAGATGAGTTTGTATGACGAGAGACCAAGGGTCTGAGAACCAATGTCGAACATTGGAAAGGAAGGTAAATCTATAACGACTTGCATGAGCTTTTCTTTGCAGAGTTTCCTTGTTTGCTATATGAATGGATGAAGAGGCAAACAACCATTAACACTACTCTGAGATTCCAAGAACCACTGGTCTAGGACTAGACTATAGTCGAGATACTAAAAGCAGGGGATAACAAGTGGGCTCAAGCAAGAGATTTTTGGTTCCATCGAGTGAAATAAGGGTATATTGTGGAGTTTGCCATCTAATATAGTGATTCTTTTAGTGAAGTTGAAATAATTTTTTTTTATGGTCCTTGGAAGATATTGTTGGAAGAAATTCCTCTGTGGATTAAAATGTTGTTCACAGAGAAAGGATTGATTCACATGGAGTCATATAGTATGGCTGAGTAGATCCCCTCGTGCTGTGGGTGATGAAAAGAAGGGGGGAAAGAGAGAGAGATAAGATGGATCTTGTTGAGAGGATCCATAAGGTGTTGAGATGAGGTGATGAGAGAATGGACTGAGAGGAGTAGAGGAGAGAAAGAGATGAAAGATACACAATAAGAGTTGAGCTAAGGAGGAAAGAAAAAAAGAGGAGCGAAAAGAAGATAGCAAGGGGTTAAAGATGAGGGGTCAGACCCATAATGAAGAGGAAGGTGATCATAACAGGAGGATGTGCAGGAGAAAGTGTTTTGTTATAGGAGCACAAAAGGAGATAGGTCGTCGAAGAGATGCAGTGTTAGGAGTAGGGTATCAAGTGAGGATACTAGGAGTAGTGGTAGTAAGGTTAGATAAGATGAAATTTGATCCCCTTGGTTATTGAGAGATGACACAACTTCATAATAATATGAGGTGCAAAGCAGAGGCACTAATGTAGGTGAAGATGGTGAAGAACCCCTTCGAGAACGAAAGAGGCTTTGGCTATAGTGAATGGTCTTGCATGACTATAGGTAAGAATCTCTCTAGGATCCCTCACTGAAGATGATGAGAGAAGATGGATGAACCCCCTCTTTGAACCACATCCCTTATGCATTTGCAACCAAGAAGTAAGAGAAGCAAACAACGCAAAGGTAGGAGTAGAATAAGAAAGAGAAGAGGAAGGAAGAAGAGAAGATACAAGTGAAGAAGAAGATGAAGTCAACAATACTTTGTAGGGAAGAGTATCAGTACCGATATCACCAACGATCAACATTTCATTGAGAGATTGAGAATGGTGAATCGAGACACAACACTGCAACTACCTGTGTTCCATAGGATGGGTAAGTACAATGTGGAACAACATTGGTTCATGTGTGAGGCTATATGGTCTGTGAAAAGGATTATAGATGAAGCATCAAAGATCATGCAACTGGAGACCACTTTTAGCAACATAACTCTGACATGGTACATGGAGTACAAGGAGACTACGCCAATGAGACAGATGAGGTCCTTGACACAAATAAAGAGAGATATACTTAGGGAGTTTCAGAAGCCTAAGTCAGAATCCCAATGTATCACTAAAATCAAGGAGATCAAGCAACAAACTAGAGAAACCATATGGGATTATGACCAATGGTTCAAAATATTGTTGGATAGGCTAACATTTTTTATTCATGATGTTCAACACAAGGAGTGATTTATTGTAGTACTTCTACCCCATATCTAAGTCCCTCTCACCCAAGAAAACGTGACTACTAAAGAAGAAGCAGTGGAGATTGTGATGCGCATCGAAGCTATGCTAGGAGGTGAAAAGACATCAAGATGCACACTACAACATGGTAATTGCAGAGTCACCGATGGGTATTCTATATGCACTAATTCCCTCAATTAAATTTTCAACCCGGGGTAAGTAAACTTAGAGTTGTGGCATTGTATGAGCCAAGGTAGAAAATCTAATGGAAGTATTATCTAACTAAGGAGATGGTCTACCTAGGGATCAACATTCTATCAATCTACGTTCTAAATAGATGATTCTTTTCAATTTTCGTTAATTAACAAATTCTATTAATGAACTTTAAGTAATTCTAGGATTATGAACTATTTACCCTAAGCAACTTCAAACAATGAATTGATGGACTATTTTTAAATAAGCAAATAGCAATCTATTTTAAAGCTAGTTAATCTATTCAATCTTTTTAAGTAAGCAACAACAAGTAAGCTATTTCTGAGTTATTTGATCTATCTATCTTTGAGAAAATAAGCAAGTAAAAAACTAACCTATCAAGACTATTTTGACAAGTGAACTTTATTCTTAAAAATAACTCATAACTATTTCTATTTCGCGAAGAATAAATTTTAATCTACTTAATCAAAAGTAAAAGTGTTTGTAATATACCAGATATAAAAGTATGCAGAACATAAATAAAATGCTAGAAATGGCAGAATAACAACAATATTACCAGAACATTCATCACAATAGCATTGAAATGATATAAGAATAACAATAGAAATAGCACTTTGAATCTGGAAGCAATGTTCACGGGCCTCTTCGAGGGGGCAACCTCTAGTTGAGCAGATCTCTATTACAATAATATCCCAGCTAGGGTTCTCATACCCTCGACTCCTATTTATACTAAATATGTCTATCAAAAGAAGCATCTAGAGGAAGATCCTTCTAGAAGCAGAAGCTTCTACCAGGTCTTCTTACATCCGACTTAGTCTATTTTATTGCAAGGCCTTATTAATATTGACCTTTATTACATCCGAATATATTGTTCTACCTATGTGCAGGTTAGGACCCTAACATGTCCTCCCCCTTAAAAACAACCTTGTCCTCAAGGCTGGAGATGTGGAAATTGCTGCAGAATGGTAGTTGGTTCCCAAGTGGCATCTGCTGGAGTTGTATCTTTCCAATTGATTAACACTTCCTTGATGGTTCTCTGACGCAGGCGACACTCATGCTAGTCCAAAAATGCTTGTGGTTGTAGCCAAATGGATCCTTCTTCGACTAACTCGGGAATTGGTTTGAATTTGGGACTTAGTTCCGATCACCTTCTTTAAGCAGTAAACATGAAAAACAGGATGTAGCTTCGAATGACTAGGCAAAGCTAACTGATAGGCCACCTGTCCCACACGCTTGAGAACTGTATAAGGACCATAAAATTTGGGCACTAGCTTCTGACAATGATCGACCTTGAGGGAATTCTGCTTGTAAGGTTGCAGGCGAAGAAACACCTAATCCCCTTCTTCAAATTGATGTTCAGAGAAACCTTGATCTGCTTGTTGCTTCATGCAATTTTGTGCCATGACCAAATTCTCTTTGAGGGTACAAAGAATAGCCTCTTGAACTATAAGTGTTTGGTCAATCACCTGGACCTTCGAGACACCGGGTAAGTGTGAGAGAACTGAAGGTGGCTTTTGTCCATATACCACTTCAAAAGGAGTCATGCGTGTAGCTGTATGGTATGAAGTGTTGTACCACCATTCAACTAGGGGTAACCATTGAGCCCACTGATTTTTCTTTTCCGAGGCAAAACACCTCAAATATGTTTCCAAACACTTGTTGACAACTTCTATTTGACCATCAGTCTGGGGATGATAAGCTGTACTGAGATGCAATTGGGTGCCTTGTAGCTTGAACAGTTCTTGCCAAAAATTGCTTGTGAAAGTTGGGTCGCGATAAGAAACAATAGAGTGTGGCATGCCATGAAGCTTGAAGACCTGGTCCATGAAAATTTGAGCCACCGTGGATGCTATAAACGGATGTTGAAGAGTGCATAAATGAGCATACTTGGAAAGGCGATCAACAACCACTATGATGACTGATTTATTTCCCAATTTGGGTAAGCTTGTAATAAAATCCATAAAGATGTCCTTCCAAATAACAAGTGGAATCGAGAGCAGTTGTAGTGTGCCTAGAGATTTGGTTGTTTCTCCCTTGTTGCGTTGACACACATCAAATTCGTCGACAAAAGTACGAATGTCTTGTTTCATACCATCCTAGAAAAAAGAACGTTTGACCCTGTCATAGGTTTTGGTGAACCCTAAGTGCCCCGCTGTTGGTGTAGCATGAAGCTTAGAAAGTACCATGGATTTAAGCTTTGATTGTTTACTTAAATACAAACGACCTTTGTATTGAAGCTCATCATGGAGCCAAGACTATCCTGGGGGAGCTCGAGCACTTGAATGCAATTGTTGGATCAACTGCGAACTTTTGGGATCTTGTAGCCATTCCTGGCGAACAGCTTGGAGCCAATCTGGTACAATGAAGGAAAGATAAAAAAGGGATCCTTCATCTTCATATTTGGAGGAAAGTGCATCCACAACCACATTTTCTTTTCCTTTCTTGTAAATGATCTCATAATCATAGCCAAATAACTTAGTTACCCGTTTTTGTTGCTCTGGGGAGGAAATGCGTTGTTCCAAAAAATACTTGAGGCTTTGATGGTCTGTCTTAATTTGGAAGCATTGCCCCAATAAATAAGGGCACCACAAATAAACGACATGCAGAATAGCCAACATTTCCTTTTCATAGATAGATTTGCCCAGATTTCTTTTAGATAGTTGCTTGCTGGTAAAGGCCAAAGGCCGACCCTCTTGCATAAGGACAACACCAATTCCTTTCCTTGAAGCATCACATTCCAAGACAAAGGTCTTTGTGAAATCAGGAAGGGCCGGGACTGGAGTGGTGCACATGGCCATCTTCAGGGTTTGAAAATATTGAGCAGTAGCTGGAGTCCAAGTGAAAGAGTTATTTTTTAGGAGAGCAGTGAGAGGTGCTGCAATCTTTCCGCAATTCTTAACAAACTTGCGATAATAACTTGTTAAGCCCAGAAATCCACGCAAGATTTTGAGAGTCTTTGGGTGAGGCCAGTCTTGCATAGCTTCAATCGTTTTAGGATCTACCCTGACGCCGTCTTTTCCAACCAAATGACCCAATTACTCTACTTCTGAGGCACCAAAAGCACATTTAGACTGTTTCAGGAAAAGTTGGTGCTGAGACAGTAGATGGAGAACTCGATCCACATGAGCAAGATGTTCTGTCCAGGTCTTTCTATAGATGAGGATATCATCAAAGAAAACTAAGACAAAATGACGGAGAAAAGGATGGAAGACATGATTCATGAGGCTTTGGAAGGTGGAGGGGACATTACACAAACCAAAGGGCATGACCAAAAAATCATAGTGGCCCTCATGAGTTCTAAAGGCAGTCTTGGGAATGTCTACCTCTTTCATACATATCTAGTGGTAGCCTGAACGAAGATCAAGTTTAGTAAAGAATTGGGTGCCAGTCAGTTCATCCAGGAGGTCATCAATGACAGGAATGGGAAATTTGTCTTTAATGGTAAGTTTGTTGAGGGCACGGAAGTCAGAACACATTCGCCAAGAACCTTCTTTCTTCAGGACCATAACCGCAGGAGAAGAGTAGGGGCTCATACTAGGGTGGATAATGCCTGCATTAAGGAGTTCCTGGACCATTTTCTCAATTTCATTTTTTTGGGAAAAGGGATGACAATACAGACAAATATTGGGAGGAAGGATTCCAGGTACAAGGGGAATGGAATGATCATGAACATCACGTGAAGGAGGGAGTCCCTGGGGAGTGGAAAAGACCACTTGATGTTTAGAAAGGATGGCTTGGAGGTCTTGCGGCACCGAGGGTGTTTCTGTTTCTTGTATGGCATGGAGTTGAGCAATAACACTAGAATGACCCTTTTTGAGCAGCTTTTCCATGCGATGGGAACTAATGATCTCATGCGAATTGGTGGTGATGCCTTGGAACTTATATTGGTGGCCCTCATGGTCAAATTGCATGGTTAATTACTTAAAATCCATGAGAATGGGACCCAAAGTCCTTAACCAGTTTGCACCCAACACAATGTCACAACCGCCGATGTCGATAGCAAACATTTGAGATTTCAGGTGGTAGTCACCAATTTGGAGACACACATTTTCACAACACCCTCCACATTTCATGGAGCCACCATTGAAAATCATGATTTGGAAATTATTAAGGGCATGGATGTAGCAATGAGTTTCTTAGGCAATGTGGTGATGGATAAAATTATGGGTGCTTCCACTATCAACCAGAATGATGACCTTCCGATGCTTGATGTAACCGATTAGCTTGAAGGTTTGGGGAGTGGAGAAGCTAGTGAGGGTATTGAGGGAAATGACGGGCTCTACTTTGGGAGGGTCTGAGGGAGGGGTTATGTCGGGGGTTTCATGTGACTGAAACACAAGGGGAGTTTCAATATCCTCTTCCGAAATATCCTCAGAGATGGCCATAAACAACTTTTGTTCCTTACAATTGTGGCCCGGGAAATATTTTTCATCACAATTATAACAAAGGCCTTTGAGTTGGCGTTCAACCATTTTAGCCCTGGTCAATTTTTGGATCTTTAGTGGAGCGGAGAGAGTAGTGGGATTTATTGGTTTAGGGCGAGGGATAAAGGAGGGTTTCTGGTTTTGAGAAGATACAACCTATTGTGCTTCTTTAGCTCTTTTAGTAGCCTCCACTCAACTCTGAGGCCGAGTCATGAGGACATGGGCCCGAATCTCATCCTTGAGGCCATTGATAAAACATTCTCGAAAAAAGGCATCAGACATGCCCTCTATCCGAAAAGCCAGACGCTCAAAGGTAGCTATAAAGTCTTTCCACTATTCTTGATTGTTTCAACTTTGTCAAACAACCCAAATGGTTGGTGTTAGTGTCAAAGCGTTCATAAAGCTCTGCCACAAAGTGTGTCCAAGCAATATACCCTCGACGAGAAGTTTTTCTCCATTGCCACCATTGCCAATGTTCTTGATCTAGATGGAGAACACCATACCGGAGTTTGGCCAAGTCATCTGTAATGTCGTATAAAGAGAAATAATGTTCCATTTGGGTTACCCAACCAGTGGGGTCCGAGCCATCAAATGTGGTCACATCTACCCACGTAAGGCGTAGGTCACGTTGAAAGTGATGGTTCTGAAAGTTATGGAAATGAGAGGAATGGTCACCTTCAGTATGTGGAGGTGAGGAAGAGAAAGGGTTATCTGTAGGGATATGCAGTTTGGTGCAGAGTGCGGAAAAGACAGATTCAAGCTGGGTGGTGAGGTCTTGTTTGATGTCCTCCATTGAGGAATGCATGGTTGTATTGATGGCAACAACATTGGCACTGAGTTGTTTCACTTCTTATGGGGTCTTGATGAGACCAGATTGCAAGGTGTTGAAGCGAGCTTCCAAGTCTTGGCTACGGGTATGGGCCATGAGGATGGGGGAACTGAAAAGGGGCGGGTGGGGTAAAAAAATTTGCCAAAAAATGATATGGATGAATGTGATAAGGGCGAAGAGATGAATCCAATGGAATAGGTCTCAAATAATGTTGAAAAAATTTCCAGAGTTGTTTTTTTTAATTTTTTACACCTACGGAGTTATACTCCAGTCTGAAGAATACTGTAGAGAGGAAATCCCCAAATGCTTAACCAGAACGAAATGTGTATTTACTTTGCAACCGGAACACACTTGCGCGACAATAGATATTGTCTGTTTTAATTTGGTTATGTTTCTGTCCCCAAGGGTTAGGTATTCAAGGGTTCTACAGACAAGGGTTTTCCCTGTGCTATAGCTCTCTAATATACGTGCGAGGTCCAATAGTAGTACTCGGCCCAATATCTCAGGGGACTAACTAAGGAGGATAGACCGTACCCTTAGTCGTACTACTCGACTACCCATGTACTAGAGAGTATCTTCCTGAGTGTTGTTCTTGGTGACACTATAACAATCAAGCAACCGATCGGTTTATCTAAAGAGGGCTTCATGTAATCTAGGTCGATTCGTACACAGGTGTTGTCTGATGCACTACCACTCAAAGGGGTAACAACAGGGGTTACAAGGGTGGCCAACATATGTGCGCTTAAGTACCACTTGTATTTCCTGCGTGTATGAATCCCTCAACCACGGGTTTATGCACATAACGAAAGATCTCTATGGCTTAAAGACACCAGAATACGCCTCTACCCTGAAAAAAATATTTAACCCACACTTTCTGCCGAGGAAAGTGCTCTGATACCACTTGTAATATACCAGATATAAAAAGTATGCATAACAAAAATAAAATACTAGAAATGGCAGAATAACAACAATATAACCAGAACATTCACCACAATAGCACTGAAATGATATAAGAATAACAACAGAAATAACACTTTGAATCTGAATGCAATGTTCATGGGCCTCTTCGAGGGGGCAACCTCCAGTTGAGCAGAGCTCTATTACAATAATATCCCAGCTAGGGTTCTCATACCCTCGACTCCTATTTATACTAAATATGTCTATCAAAAGAAACATCTAGAGGAAGATCCTTCTAGAAGTAGAAGCTTCTTCTTACATCTAACTTATTCTATTTTATTGCATGGCCTTATTAATATTGACCTTTATTACATCCAAATATATTGTTCTACCTATGTCCGGGTTAGGACCCTAACAATATTATGACTGTGTTCAAATTCTAATTGATCAAAACTATTTCTAACTTGCAGTAACATGAAAGAAAGTATTCAAAGATGATGATTATGTCTTCGATGTCGAATAACATCACGATGGCACCTGACTATTAGTGACAGTTCAAAAGGAATTAATTCAATGTTGACTTCTACAGAGAAATGGAAAGTGTGAATAAGACAATCTAAAGAAAGATTTTCCATCATAGAAGAAACACTAAGCATTTCGGGAATCCATGTGATCTCTAAACTTCATACATCAATCATCAACGATTAAAAGCACTCTTATTCAAATTTGCTACTTCAAGCAAATCTATACACTCATGAAATCATGATTAAAAATTGTAATTCGAATTCACTCTGTGCAAACTTCTAACTCTTGATCAACGTCAACTAAAAATTACAATTCAAATCCATAACTGAGATTTCATGATCTAAACTGAACTAATTCTATCATTAAAAATCATATTTCAAAATTAATTAAAATGCTTTTAGAAATCATAATCCAAAATCTATTTCTATCCTATCATACTAAGGTGAAATCAATAAACAAAATAGATCTACGAAGAATAATTGAAATGGCGATTAAATCTATCTCAATTAAAGCTATCAAAACTTGAAACAATTAATCTATCAAAGTTTGCAAACAATATTAAACTAATACTCTGCTACACTAGTGCTTTGTCTAAGTTAATGCTCTGTTTCAGTTACCAAAACCAAAGTAACTAATTAAGACTTCAATACAACTATCTAAATTAGTGTCCTACAAGATGATTCATAGCTAAGAAGGAAAATACACAATACTATAATTAACTAGCTCCTACGAGCAATATGCAATTAAGGAAAAACAAATTAGACTAATGAATTATAATTGACATATACACAACAATTAAAATTGAGAAATACATGCAGTAAATAAACAATTACGAATTCTAAATAAGAAACAAGATGAACACACAATATCTATTGATATACACACACCCAAACCACTGGTGCCCCCCCTAGCAGGTCGTGGCTACACTCCAACAAGAAAACGCAGGTGCTTATCTCAAAGCAATTCTGTCATTAATCATAAAAATGGAGTCTGGAACAAAGTTACAGATAATGTCTGTATTACACAATAAAATTCTTCTCAAAAATTTTGTCTTTAGTCATGCCATTGGTAGTGGTATTTATAGATAATTTACAGCTTGAGAGGTCGACCACTAGAAGGGTCAACCTCCTCTAAAAACAACAAACTCATTAAATGAGTTCTAATAACAACATCTTTTAGAAATTTCGTGAGCCACTCAACGATCACTACAACCACCCAATCTGAGGTGTGTCGAGCTCTATAGATGGAGGCCACGAGGGGGAAAAAAACCCAAATAATTGATTCTTCCACCACAGGCCGCCAATGTACCAACCCCTAGCTCCAATGCACTCCAAGTGCCGGATTGCGTGCCAGATAAAGTGTTGAACGGAGTGTCGGACAAGGTACCGAATGGAGGATCGGACCGTGATTTTTCCCTGTTGCAAAAAGACCATGCATTAAATATTTATAAACATCAAACTGAACTTAATTGATCACAAAACCATTAAAAAACACCAATTATACATACCTGATGTGAATCCATGATGAATTGATATATAAACCTTTGAGAATCCTTCAAAATGGCTAATATGAAGCATACCATATGTAATATCAATGCAAAAAGGATTCGATCATCATAATAAAACAATCAAAACATGAACCCAACATTACCCCCATGCCTAAGGATTTGCAGGTCCCTCTGCAAACAAAAATGAATCACCTGACATAAATAGACTCATGAAGGAGGGGGTGGATTGGCTATAGAAGCTTCTCCCTCTTGTCCTGGAGATTTTGTCTTGGGCCTTTTATGATTTTTCAATTGCCTCCAGAGGCTGTGATTGGTGGTGGTCATTTGATCAACCAATCGTTGGAGAGAATTCACTTTTTCTTGCAATACCGCGTTGTCATGATGTAGATGCCTATCCATAGTTTTTCGCTCTTCCAATTGTTGAAGCAATTGAGCATTTTCTTGTTGTAATTTCTCAATAATTGGGATATGATCAGATGGTTCAAAAGAAGTGGGCTTGGATCCCTTGATGGATGTAGAAGGTATATCAACTTTGGTAGTTAATGTAGGCATCTAGGAGGTAGGAATAACATAGTGCTTGTGAGAGGGAATAGGTTCAAATTTTACTTCTTTATTAGGCTCAAACTCTTCTGCAGAAACTTCTCTGAGTCTTTTATGGGGGATTTCATGATCATAAGACACTTGGATATGATCTGAAGTGCTTGGATGTTTTACATTAGGTTTTCCACTTGCACTTCAGGTACTTCTGTTGGATTATTGAGAGGGGGGGTTAATCAGTAATAACGTAATTATAATATTTTTTCTCCAAATAATCCAAGTGTTATATCAATGTAGAATTATTATCCAATAATGAGCAATAATTAATTAACAATCACACACATACACAGTACACCAGTGTTTTATGTGGAAATCCAAATCGGGAGAAAACCACATAATGCTTTTTCATATATGTCTTGAAGAATTACATTCATCGGAAGCACCAACTTCCTTTGTTTTCCAGCTGCAACTGGAAGGAGGCTCCAACCCCCGAGTTTCTCAGGCTACAATCTGAGGGAAGCTTCAAATCCCCAATTCTCTGGCTACAACTAGAAGGAGGATACAACCCCCTATGTTCTTCGGCTACAACCGGAAGGTGGCTACAACCACTTGTCCTTGCCCCATCCAACCGCCCTGCCGTATAAGTAGAATGATGGAATCACTGTCAATCTATCATTGTGAGATATAATGTTGTACAACTGTATCAACCTGTACCACTGACCTGTATCCAATTGATACAACTGCCCTGTAATCGATCTGTACTTGAACTGAACATGTATCTACAAAAATACAATAGGTACGCGACCTGTAGTGCTGCAGCCCACGTATGTACACGCCCTATCTGTTATGCAGCCCACATATGTACACGCCCTATCTGTTATGCAGTCAATGTATGCCTACTGGAACTAGGGTTTCCTTTCACTTAAAAAATTATGACCCTCTGTAACTTCTTTCACATAGATCTGTATCATGTCACTGTATCTAGATTGTAACTGTACCCTTTGCATGCATTCTCATACATAAAATTTACTCCAGACAAATATGTCTCTCTCTAGTCATGTGCCATATAGGTGTGTGAAATTACGAACAAGTATACTTTCCCTCACATGATCTTAGTCATCAAACCCTTTCTGATCTTCAACCTCTCAATACATCAAAAAATACAAGATCTCAACCATGTACCATAAAAACCTTTAGCCATGTGCCAAGAAATACAAGAGTGCCTCAACAAGAAGTATCAATGATGAATATACCAACACTGTATTTCAATGGATATGACTTATGCAGAAGATCCCATGTAGCCACTAGTCTCTCTAGGGATAATCCTCAAATATCTATTGCCATTCCTCATGCATACATCAAAATCCAACTATTATAGAAGTAAGACATACCTTTTGAACCAATGGATGGATCTGATGTATCTGAGTACTTTAGACCTTCCTGGAAGCTTGATCTCAGAATCTAGAACCTCTGCATCTTCATCTTCTCAAGTTTCCATGGCTTCACCAACATGTACTCACCCTGTACACAACCAGCTCGCGTATGTACTCACCCTATACACAGACAGCCCACGTACATGTACGCACCCTATACACAGCCAGCTCGCATATGTACGCACCCTATTCACAGACTGCCCACATACATGTACTCACCCTATACACAGACATCTCGCGTACGCCTCATAAAATAGGGTTTTTTTGTATTCGCTGTAATTCTGAGAGTTTCATCTTCAACCCCTTGTGCTACCTCATACGTTCGCCACTTTAGATGTATCCACAAGTATTTACAATAGGCTTTACACAAGAAAATAAATATACAATATGTACAAGTGTGTCCTTAATGAGTGAGCTTTGCCTCTTATTTATATCTTCATGTAGCCTTACACTTTCCTTATTTTAGGAATTCTCCATTTAAAATAATTTATTTTGCAAGACACTTTGACTCTTGGGGGCTTCTATAAGACTCATGAGGGTTCTCCAACTTCATATGGTCATAACTCTCTAACCGTGAGGAGTTATGTGACGTTCCACATACCACCGGAAATGGCATGAAAAGCACTATGCATCTAGGATAGTTTCACTAAAAAATTCACCATCCTTCATCTCATTATTCCACAATTAAGAATGGGTTCTCTCACTCCACAAAGCGTCTTCCCGTGAGGGATTTCACCATAAGGGGACCACTTTGGAGTTAATCCATCTTTACTTCTTATCAACCATGACAAGACAATAATGAGTAATCTTTACATCAAACAATATTGGGTCCATTACCCAAAACTTTGTGCTACGGGGCTTTCTTTAAGGGTTGAAATCAATGAAAACCAACCTTAATCAACAATCTCCCCCTTTGGCATTGATGGAAACACTCTAATGCAATACTGAAATCATATCACTCATGCTCCCCCTAGAACCATACCTCTGTCCTCTGCATCTGATAAATCTGATCCCCTTGGAACCATGCCTCTGTCCTCTGCATCTGATAAATCTGCTCCCCCTAGAACCATGCCTATGTCCTTTGCATCTGATAAATCTTTGCTCCCCCTGGAACCATGCCTCTGTCCTCTACATCTGATAAATCTCTCCCCCTTTGTCATCAATGACAAAGGTACCTTTCCATCCAGGGTTGTTCCCCCTGACTGAATTGTCCTCTTATGGTGCTTCCTCGTGTACATCTAAGACATATAAGATAAGCATTCAAAAAGCATTCATTTTGGAGTAAAAGTACCTCCAAGTCTTTGGTGAAGATATTCAAAGGCTTCCCGTGGAAGTGGTTTTGTAAAGATGTTTGCCACTTGTTATTTTGTGCCCACATACTCAACTCTGATGTTCTTTTCTGCAACCTGCTCATGCAGAAAGTGATACTTGATTGGAATGTGCTTCGTCTTGGAGTGCATCATTGGGTTCTTTGAGATACTGATGGCGCTTGTGTTATCTCAATAGATTGGAATGGGCTCATCATATTCAACCTGCATATATGTCAGAGGTTGTTTCATCCAAAGAACCTGTGTACAACATGATGCTGTTGTAATATACTTTGCCTCGACTGCAGATAAGGATACTAATGATTGTTTCTTGCTTAGCCATGATACTAAACACTCACCCAAGTAGAATGTTGCTCCACTAGTGCTTCGTCGCTCATCAATACAACCTACCCAATCTGCATCTATGTAGGCCATAAGTGATAGATCCTTTCCTTTTGGATACCATAATCCAAACTCTTATGTTCCTTTGAGATATCTAAATATCCTCTTCACTGCTAATACATGTGATTCCTTTGGTGCTGCTTGAAATCATGCCACCTATCCAACTTCTTGCATTACATCTGGTCTGGATGCTGTCACATATAGTAGGCTTCCAATCATTGACCTGTATTGCCTCTGATATGTAGACTTTGAATCATCATCTTTGCTCAACTTGCAACTGGTTTGCATGGGAGTGATAACTGGTTTGCAATATTCCATTCCGAACCTCTTTAGCATTTCTATGATATACTTGGTTTGAGAAATAAATATTTCTTGGTTGCTTTGACGTATCTGAAGTCCCAGAAATAAGGATAGTTCTCCAAGTAACAACATTTCAAATTCATTCTGCATTTCTTTTGCAAACTTATGGCTTAACCTGTCATCATCACTACCAAAAATAATATCATCAACATAAACTTCAACTAATAAAATATTACCTTGACTTACCTTGATGTAGAGGTTGTTGTCTGCACTTCCTTTTCTGAACCCTGCTTGCTACAGATACTTATCCAGTCTAGAGTACCATGCTCTAGGAGCCTTTTTTAGACCATACAAGGCCTTCTTTAATTTACACACATAATCTGTGTTATCTGACAACTAAAATCCTTCCAGTTGTTCAATGTAGACGTCTTCTTCAAGTTCCTCGTTCAGAAAAGATGATTTTACATCCATCTGATATACTTTAATATTTTTAGAGCATGCATAAGCTAAAAACAAGCGGATTGCTTCCATTCTGGCAACTGGGGCAAATGTCTCTTCAAAGTCGATTCCTTCAATCCGTGCATATCCTTTACATACCAATCTATCTTTGTTCCTTGTAACTTGTCCATCTTCATTCAATTTATTCCTGAAAACCTATTTTGTGCCGATCACATTCTTATTCTTTGGTCTTGGAACCAATTCCCAAGTGTCATTTTTCTCTATTTGATCCAATTCTTCATTGATGGCCTTATTATACGATTCATCCTTGCTGGCTTCTTCAAAACAGTTTGGTTCAATTGTAGATAAGAGTGCTAGGTGTGTTTGTTCTAGTGAACAGATTCTTCTTCTAGTCTCAACTCCTGCATCTGTGTTTTTGATAATATGATCTTAAGGATGATTCTTTTGTACTCGTTTACTAGGTGTCTTTGGAGACACTTGCTGAACTTTCTCTTCTACTTCTGTCGGAGTCTCTTCATCTTCCTCTTCTACTTCTTTTTCATCTTCTGCTTCTTCTTCTAAGGGATGTTTCATTGATTCATTTTCTTCCTTTGATTCTGGTCTGCCTGTTTTATCAGTTGTTACATTGCTGCTTTCCACAACTTTTCTCAATATTAGATTGTAACACTTGCATGCTTTCCTTGTACTTGAGTAACCAACAAGTACTCCTTTGTCCATACAAGAGTCAAATTTTACCATTCTTCCATCTTCTCTTTTGATATAGCATTTGCTTCCAAAAACTCTGAAGTGCTTTACATTTGCTGGTGTTGTTTCTGAGCATTACTCTGTTCTGAATGTGAATTGTTGTATGCACTGCCTGTGTCCAAAAAATATCTGTAAATTTCGAATCCATTAACATTGTTCGATCCATTTCCTGTACTATATTGTTCTTTATTTCAACAATTCCATTCTGTTGAGGTGTCCTAGCAACAGAGAATTGCCTTTTTATTCCATGATTTCTGCAGTAGTCCATAAATTCCTTTGAGGTGAAATCTTCTCCATTATTAGATCTCAAGCATTTAATTTTTGAATCCATTTCATTTTCAGCCATTTCCTTGTAGATCTGGAAGTTTTCAAAATCTTCTGAATTATTTTTGAGAAAGCAAACTGCAATCATTCTTGTATAATCATCAACTAATAACATGATGTATTTCTCACCTTTTAAGCCCTTTGTTTTAGTTGGTCCAACTAGATCAGTATGCACAATTTCCAGTGGTCTTATCGTTGAATATTCCTTTGATTTAAACCTGGTCTTTGTTTGCTTTCCTTGTTGACAATGCTTGCATAAAGTGTTGGTTGGTTTCATGATCTGGGATATTTCTCTGACTGCTTCTCTTTTGTTGAATTTGACAAGGTTATCAAAATGTATGTGACCCATTCTTCTGTGCCATAGCCAACTTTCATCTTCCTTTCCTAGACAACACTTTTCATTTCCGATTTCACTTAACACATATATGTTTCTTGAAGCTCTTGCAGTTGTAGTGACCAATTTCCCTGAACCTTCTTTTCTTATCTCACACTTTTGTGAATCGAAAGTAACTTTATGACCTTGGTCACACATTTGAATCACACTTAGAAGATTATGTTTCATATCTTCTACTAGTAGAACATTTTCTTCCTTTTCATTCATGTTCCCAATTCAAACAATGCCTTTTCTAATGATTTTGGATGAATCATCATTTCCGAAGGAGACTGATCGATCTCTTTCCTTTCGTAATGTAAGAAACTTGTCTCTATCACCTGTCATGTGTTTTGAACATCCACTGTCAACATACCAACCACATTTCTTTTGCTTAATAGTTAGAGCAATTGTGCATTATTCATTGCTATACTGATCTTTCTTTCTTATACATGTCATTTTCCAAGGTTCCTGTCTGTGACTGTTGTTATTCTGTTGAGGTTGTTTAGGAAGGACTGTCATTCTGCAATCTTTGGCCACGTGTCCAAAATTGTTACATTTGTAACATTCCACTTCGGTGCTCAAAGATTAAGACTTGTTGTAACTTCTTCTCTGTGTTTCACTAGGTATTCTTGAATAAACCCTTTGTGTATGACTCTCAAAGTTGTTATTGTTCCTCTTGTTAGCTCTGCAATTCACAGCTTTATGTCCAAAATTTTTACATGCATAAAATAAACCAAAAAATATAGTTTGATACCTGGGAGTTGAAGATCTTCTGAAAGGAGGTGCTCTTATGAATTCTTCTTCTTCTTGAGGCCTATCTGTCTGTTGTTGATTCTGAAATCTGAATATTCTTGGTGGAGGAGTGTCCCTGTAATCTTCCTTGTATATCTTCCTATCCTCTTTGATTGTTTCTGCATAACTTTTTGGATATGTTTCTTGCTCTGTTGTTTTGGATCTTGATCCCTTTTCCGCCTAATTGTATCCAAGTCTGGACTTGTCAAGATCAGACTTTTGACTGCTGATAATGTCATCCAGAACTTTTGAGCTATTCTTCATATTTTTCTTTTGAATTTCCTTTCTTAGTGCGACAATCTTTGCTTCCAAGTTTCCAATGATCCCGTCCTTTTCTTCTAGGTTTTCTTTGAGTGCTTCGTCAATTCTTTTATGTTCTTCTATTTGAACCTTCAATTTTGTGATTATTTGTTCTAGTTCTCGAGTATCCTTTTTCTTATCTAGTTCTACTTGTAGTTTCTTCTTTTTCTTCTTTTCTCTTCTAATAACTTCTATGGCACACATTAATTCTTCTCGATAGTCAACTTCTGCTTCTTCAATTTCTTCTTCGACTTCTTCATATTATTCTTTGGCTTCTTCATATTCTTCTTCGGAGTCTTCTTTGTCAGAGTCTTTTACTGCCATGAATAGAACTCGTCCTGTCTCACTGTCACTGACTTCATCTTCATATGATGATGATATGTCTTCTTTGGTGCATAAGCTTTTCTTGAAAACTTTCTTTGTAGTTCATTTGCCTTTATATGTGTGTTTGCCTTTTGAGTAATCTTCATCATTTCTCTTTTTCTTATGAGGACATTTGTTAGCAAAATGACCAATACCATCATAATTAAAACAAATTAAAGGAAGCTTACCTCTATACCTATCGTTGGTTCCCTTGCTTAGTCTTTTGATGAAGTTGGCCACTTCTTCATCATCTTTCGAGATGTCACTGCTGCTGCTATATTCTTCTTGTTCCTTTTTCTTTTGCTTTGATCTTTTGGATGCTTTGAAGGTTGCTTCTTTTACATCTGGATTTTCTTGTTCAGTGAAGATTCCATGCAGTTCGTCCATGCTTATTGAGTTTAGATCTGATCTTTCTTCTAGTGCTGATATATTAGGGTTAAATCTCATAGGAAGAGATCTTAGTACCTTGTGAACAATTACAGATTCTTCGATTTCTTCTCCCAATCC
Organism: Picea glauca; assembly: GCA_000966675.3. Classification (NCBI taxonomy): domain Eukaryota; kingdom Viridiplantae; phylum Streptophyta; class Pinopsida; order Pinales; family Pinaceae; genus Picea; species Picea glauca. Next base: position 78,390 of record JZKD02S1665224.1, read on the forward strand.
TATGATTGCATTCACTATTTCATCGACTCGTAAGAAGTAGGCTACAATATTCTCATCTTCCTTCATTTTTAGTTGTTCGAGCTGACCTCTGTAAGTTTGAAGCTTTGCTGCTTTGACTTTTGTATCTCTTCCATAAATATTTTGAAGCTTGTCCCAAATCTCTTTAGTGGATTTACGATGTGCAACTTTGGTGAATACTGTATCACTGAGACCATTTAAAAGTGCATTTTTGGCTTTGTAATTATTCTCACTGAGTTTCACTGCTTTGTCATTTGTTGGTGGAACTGCTGGTGTTCTGTATCCATCTACAATTGATTTCCAAACTTGAAATCCCTGTGCCTGTATATATGTCTTGATCCTTATGCTCCAAAAAACATACTTCTGTCCATCAAACTGTGGTATTCCATTTTTATACAAGTTGGTACTCTCCATGATCTACCTTTCAGTGGTTAAACTGTTTTCTGAAGGAACCTGCACTGATACCAATTGTTGGATTATTGAGAGGGGGGGTGAATCCGTAATAGCATAATTATAATCTTTTTTCTCCAAATAATCCAAGTGTTATATCAATGTAGAATTATTATCCAATAATGAGCAATAATAAATGAACAATCACACACATACACAGTACACCAGTGTTTTACATGGAAACCCAAATCGGGAGAAAGCCACAAAATTCTTTTTCTTATATGTCTTGAAGAATTAGATTCATTGGAAGCACCAACTTTCTTTGTTTTCCAGCTACAACTGGAAGGAGGCTCCAACCCCCTAGTTTCTCAGGATACAACCTGAGGGAAGCTCCAAATCCCCAATTTTCTGGCTACAACCAGAAGGAGGCTACAACCCCCTATGTTCTCTGGCTACAACCACCTATCCTTGCCCCGTCCAACCGCATTGACGTATAAGTAGAATGATGGAACCATTGTCAACCTGTCATTGTGAGATATACTGTTGTACAACTGTATCAACCTATACCACTGACCTGTATCCAATCTATACAACTTCCCTATAATCAACGTGTACTTGAAATGAACATGTCTCTACAAAAATACAACAGGTACGTGACCTGTAGTGCTGCAACCCGCGTATGTACGCGCCCTATCTATTATGCAGCCCACATATGTACGTTCCCTATCTATTATGCAACCTTCATATGCCTTCCAGAACTAGGGTTTCCTTTCACTTGAAAACTTATGACCCTCTATAACTTCTTTCACATAGATCTGTATCCTATCACTGTATCCAGACTGTAACTATACCCTTTTCATGCATTCTCATACATAACATTTACTCAAGACAAATATGTCTCTCTCTAGTCATGTGCCATATAGGTGTGTGAAATCACGAACAAGTATACTTTCCCTCACATGATCTTAGTCATCAAACCCTTTCTAATATTCAACCTCTTAATACATCAACAAATATAAGATATCAACCATGTACCATAAAAACCTTTAGCCATGTGCTAAGAAATACAAGAGTGCCTCAACGAGAAGTATCAATGATGAATATACCAACACTATATTTCAGTAGATCTGACTTATGCAGAAGATCCCATGTAGCCAATAGTCTCTCTAGGTAGAATCCTCAAATCTCCATTGCCATTCCTCATGCATACATCAAAATCCAACTATTATAGAAGTAAGACATACCTTTTGAACCAATGGATGGATCTGATGTATCTGAGCACTTTATACCTTCCTGGAAGCTTGATCTCAGAATCTAGAACCTCTGCATCTTCATCTTCTCAAGTTTCCATGGCTTCACCAACATGTACTCACCCTGTACACATCCAGCTCGCATACGTACTCACCCTATACACAGACAACCCATGTACATGTACACACCCTATACACAACCAACCCACGTATGTACACACCCTATTCACAAACAAACCACATACATGTACTCACCCTATACACAGACAACCCGCGTACGTCTCATAAAATAGGGTTTTTTTGTATTCGCTATAATTTTGAGAATTTCGCCGTCAACCCCTCATGCCACCTCAGACGTTCACCACTTCAGATGTATCCACAAGTATTTACAATAGGATTTACACAAGAAAATATATATACAATATGTACAAGTGTGTCCTTAATGAGTGAGCTTTGCCTCTTATTTATATCTTCATGTAGCCGTACACTTTCCTTATTTTAGGGCTTCTCCATTTAAAATAATTTCTTTTGCAAGACACTTAGACTCTTGGGGGCTTCTATAAGACTCATGTGGGTTCTCCAACTTCATATGGTTATAACTCTCTAATCGTGAGGAGTTATGTGATGTTCCACATACCACTGAAAATGGCATGACAAGCACTATCCATCTAGGATAGTTTCACTAACAAATTCGCTGTCCTTCATCTCATTATTCCATAATTAAGCATGGGTTCTCTCACTCCGCAAAGCGTCTTCCCGTGAGGGCTTTCACCATAAGGGGACCACTTTAGAGTTCATCCATATTTACTTCTCATCAAACATGACAAGACAATAATGAGTCATCTTTACATCAAACAATCTTGGGTCCACTACCCAAACCTTTGTGCTACGGGGCTTTCTTCAAGGGTTGACATCAATGACAACCAACCTTAATCAACAAATTCTTCGAAAATATTCCCCTTTGAACCGATTGGCTCCTCTTCTATTTGTAGGGATTGAAGAAAAATCTTGCTAAAATGCATCTTGTAACTTATTAGGTTGAGGATCAACAGGTGTTAGGGAAATGGAGAATTATCAGTAGGCTTTTTGGTTTTCTTGCCCGATAAGGCTGTAGGGGAATCAACAATTTTCTTGGCCTTTTGTTCAGATACAGAGACAGTTTGAGTTGGAGGGTTTGGAGTCTTTGGAGAATGAGGCTTTGATGGAGTAACAATCCCTAAATCAATTGATCTCTTGCTGGTCTTGACTGTGAGATGGGGGTTTGAGAATTGATAGAGGAATTCATCCCATGTCTTGCCCTATTTTGTCAACTCAGTTATGATAAGCAATTTGATGAGGTCGTGGTGGAATAGTATGTTATGAGGATTGGACACATTTTTGCGCACTTTGGAAACAAAATTCTCAAGACTTTTCAAGAAGTATAAAGGAAAATTCAGGGGCTTATTAAATTGGAAATGAGCTAATAGACGGAAATGACAAGCTTTGAAGATATAGTACCTACCTTCAAAAGTGATAAGCCTGGTAATGATGATTAGGAGATTAATCAATTCATCCTTGATCCATTATTTGGAGTACCCTTTATCTCCAAACACATTTTGAAATTTAGGCTTGAATACTCTGTTGTAGCTTGGTCGTGGAAATTGATGGTGTTTGAACCATCGATCTCGAACCCATTGCAGTTTCGTGGTTGAGAAAATTGACTCCTCAGAGACCAAGAAGGATAGAGACCCTACATGCACCAGCCTCCCATCGAACCCTAGAGTGAATTGCAGTGAGACGCCATCGTCATGGCCTTGCAGACAGGACAAGAATGGTCCCCACCCTGCGTGAAGGAAAATCTCTCTACACTCTACGAATTCAGGAATGGCCGGAAGCTTGGAATAGGAGGAAGTTTCATAGAGGTTAGGCATGGTTACAACATAGAGGATGAGCAGAAGAACAAAGTTGGTCAGAGGGTGAGCGTGACACAACAAGCAGGGGATGAGTGGAATGGAAATTGGGGAAAACACCCGATTTTTAATGCAATCAAGGTGGAAAATGGTTGAATTCGTGAGAGAATTCATCACACATGATTTTCATGTGTGACTATGATTGCGCAACATTTGAATTTTGAATGGTGTACTTTGGAGGCAATTGCAATTATGTGTGAATTAGATCAATGTCCAAGTCTTCGACTTGGACATTTGATCATAAAAATGCATTACAAGTTTTTAATTTAATTATCAATGTGAATTTTAACAACATACCATTCAATTCATCTCAACTTACTAGTGAAACATGTGTATCAATTCAAACGATCCTTTTTTGCATGCAATCGTGGTCCTTCATATGTCGCTTCATCCGGTCGTCCAGATGGCACCCCATCTGGTATTCCAAATGGCACTCCATATGGCACCCCATATGGCACTTCATATGGTACTCCTGTGCAAATAGAAATTATCCCCATTATAATGGATGTTCACCCATAGTACTCAGCTTGGGAAATTTATGATATTCATGGTAAATAGGAGCATGGACATGACAGGTGTGAATAGAATGATCCACTGTTAATTGCCTTGTCATCGTTCTTGTAATATTATAAAACAATTTGTTCCTCTGTTCATAGGCATGTACCACAAATATGTAGTGAGCATTTAATAGTCTGTAATTGACACAATGTACAACAGGATTATAACACACAATGATGTCAGCAGTATAAAATTTAGCATTTCAATAAAAACAACTGTTGATATAATAGCCTAGAATATCGTGAAAACAATATAATTTTTTTTTTACAAAGATTCTACTTCCTCTTCTCATGGATTATAATATAGATAGGCAGTGTTTATCATTTGTCAGCTCAGGAAACCCCTCCCCCACTCCTAAGAATTGTGACACCTCACAATAAAAAATATAGGAAACCTGTCAATTCTCCCAATAGCCTAAGATTTACATCTTGCTAAGTGTAGATATAAATTTCACACATTAGTTTGACGAGACGGTTAAAATATGGCCCCACCTGTAGGAAAAAAAATCCTACATATAGTTAAGAAGAGGTAGGCGAGAGAGTCTTAGGATAGGCTTAAAGCTAGTTCCCAATGGCAGATTTATGGAGTTCATTGACCTTTGCTTAACCATGCATACTTCTTTTCAGCTTTGTCTACAAGTAATGTCGTACATCATGACAAGTTTAAGATTTAGGAATTTTATTTATTGCTTGTCAGATTATCACCCTCGCTAGGTAGAATGCCTCACTGCCAACAAGCATGTTCAATACTCCAACGGGTTTACCTAGTCATAACACATGCCAATACCCGCTACCAGCAGAACTGTTCAGTATCCCGATGGGTTAGCCTCTTACACCCTTTTACAGTAGAGACTGGTCCACCGTCTTTTAAGATTTTTATATAAAGATTGTTTTTTGCAAGAAGATGGGGAGACAACTCTGAAAATTTTATTTAAGATTGGGATGGTATTTATGTTATAGGATGACTCTTCTTTATGTATCTCTTATAGATTGTCCTGATGTAAGGGGTACTTAAGTGGACGTATCCTATCTAAAGATATGGTATAATCAAGCATTTTTAGTGTGTAGTGGATGGTACTATTGGAAAAGAACAGAAAGGTATCTTTAGGCTCGACTCACTTTCTTCTTTTTTAAGTTATAGTGATGTTTCCATGGCTAATTGCTAATTAGACCTTCTTTCTACTCTTTCATAAAGATAATTTAATCACCTACTTAGGGTTCTTGGGGAAATTGTACGAGTAACCTCTAGGTTTTATAGTCAAGGTGTCACTTCCTTATATCATATAGTGGTGGAGGTTAAGAGCAACTGCCATTAAATATGCCTTGAGAAAAAGGAATATAGAAATCTTGCAAAAATATGGCTTATTTACAACAAGTCATTATTCAATTAATGCTTAAGCAGACAACAAGGTTCAAATAAAGCAATATCTTTTTTGAAGGAAAATACTTCCCTTTTTCTCTCCTTGAAATTGTCCACTCGCGGTGAAATAAATACCTACAAAAATCTCTAGGATTGTTTATCAACAAAAACACACTTCAAATTATTAACATATGTACAGTCAAAATTCATAAAAAAATTTCAAGAACAGGGGGAGGGAGAAGAAAATTCCCCATCTACTAAGGCCAATTCCTTTTCAGTTGACATGACTTGTAGAAAATCTTCTTTGGAAATGGGTTTGCGGTAAAGTTCGAGTCGGTGTCTATTCATTACGAAAGAGACTTGTCCATTGTCAATTGTTTTAATCTTAACAACCCCATTATCATACACGGTAACTACCTCATAAGGACCCAACCATTGAGTGGTAAGTTTTCCTTAAATTTTTTTAAATTGAGAGTCAAGCAACAAAGCCCAATCACCAGGTTGGAATTGTTTCTTCTTGATAAATTTGTCATGCCACTTGCTCCTTTGGTTTTGAACTAACATTGTTCGTTGGATAACATCTTACCTAATCTAATCCAACTCATTTAATTGTAGGTATCTTTGTTTATGTGCCTCATCTAGGTTTAATCCCAATTGTGCGACAATACAGAAAGTCCTTACTTCGAATTCTATTGGTATAAGTACTTGTTTTCCATACACTATCTCGTAATGGGTATGCTTAGTGGTGTTTCTCCAGGTTGTACAATATGCCCACAAAGCCTCTGGAAGTCTATCAACCCAATATCTATGGTGTAATTGAACATTCTTGGTTAAGATAGCTTCCAAAACTTTGTTTGTGGACTTTACTTGACCATTAGCTTGTGGGTGATATGGAGAAGACTTGCAATGCTTGATCCAATATTTCTCCGTTAATTCCTTCATCAACTTGGAAGTGAATTAGGTGTCCTGGTCTATAACAATTTCACGAGGAACACCAAAGCAGGTAAATATGTCTTCATAAATGAATTCAACAACAGATTTTTCAGTAGCCCTAAATAAGGATTTTGCTTCTACCCACTTGGTGACATAATATGTACAAACCAAAATATAGTTCTTCTTACGAGACATGGGTGAAATTGGTCCCACAAAGTCAAGGGCCCATTTCTCAAAAGGTTCTATCATAACTTGGGCATGCAAGGGAATTTCGTCAGCTGATGTGGGTCTTCCTATCCTTTGACAGCTATCACAACTCCTCACATATTTGGAATCATACTTAATAATGCTAGGCCAATAATAACCTGAATGCAACACCTTATATGTTGTACGTTTGTCGAAAAAATGGCCACCACATGGTCCATCATGACAACTTCGTAGGATTTCTGGTATCTCATCTTCTCAGACACATCTACGAATAATCAAGTCTGGACCAGTATGGAAAAGGTCATGGCCAACCCAAGAGTAGTTAGCATTCTGCGCGATATTTCTACGCTTTTCATGAGGTGACAAATGAGCTGGTAACTTCCTAGTAGCCAAATAATTTTCCATGTCTGCAAACCATGGGGTATTTACAAATAGGGCAAAGAGATGCTCATCTGGAAAAATATCATCACCCTCATGTTTTATGCGTGAAATAAAATCAACTACTAAATTCTCCTTTCCAGGTCGGTCAAGGAAGGTGATATTGAACTCTTGTAATAACAGGAGCCACCTAGTCACTCAACCATTGGTAATAGGTTTATTCAGGAGAAATCTAATGGAAGAGTGATTGTATGTACAAGTACTTCGTATCCTATGATGTAGTGGAAAAATTTATTGATGGCATGGACCACTGCCAAGAATTCCTTTTCGGTAACTGTATAGGTTAACACGATAGGGGACAAGTTCTTATAAAATAAATGACATAGGACTGATGGTCTTCTTTCTTCCCTAATACTCATCCTATTGTAGTATCAGAGGCATAAGTGGATATGTTAAATGGAAGGGCCCAATTGGCCCCCCTAAGAACTAGTGCCACACATAAATTAGCTTTCAGAGTTTCAAAGGCTGTTTGACACTGGTCAGTCCAAATAAAATCAACATCTTTTATTAACAATCCAAACATGGGTGCAACAATCTTTGTGAAATTTTCAATAAATCGCCAGTAGTATCCGACATGTCCAAGAAAGCTTCTTACCTCTTTTTGAGTCTTGGGGGGTGGAATTTTGATGATTACCTCAATCTTAGCAGGATCCACTTTAATCCCTTCAGATGAAACGTGATGTCGTAAGACTACTCCTTCAGTCAGCAACATCTTACATTTTTCATGACTTAAGGACAGGTTCATTTCTTGAAATCTGATAAAGACTTTCTCTAGATTATCTAGGGCTTCCTGGTAAGTATTTCCATATAATGTAAATTCATCCATGTATATTTCCACAAAATCATGAATAATATCAACAAATATCCCTAGTATCGCTCGTTGAAATGTGGCAGTAGCATTACATAAACTGAATGGTAAGACCCTATAGGCATAAGTGCCCTAAGGACAAGTGAAAGTAGTCTTGTCTTGATCCTCGGGTGCTATGAAAATTTGGTTGTACCTGCTATATCCATCTAGGAAGGAGAAGTACTTCTTCCCTGACAAGGTATCCAAGACTTGGTCAATGAAAGGAAGGGGAAAATAATACTTTAGAGTGGCCTTTTTAAGTTCCTAGAAATCGACAAAAATTCTCCATATCCCAGTTACTTTCTTTGGAACCACTACAAGTGGGGATACCCATTTATTGTCGGACATCGGATAAATAAAGCCGACATTCAATAACTTTTGTATCTCCTCTTTTACTATATCCTTGAGTGTCAGGTTCATCCTCCTCCGGGGTTGCCTAACAGGTATTACTTATGCCTGGGTATATATGTGATGAATGCATATATCAGGGTGTATACCCTTCATATCAGTGTATTCCCAGGAGAATTCCCTTGGTTGTTCTTTAAGGAAATTTACTAACTATTTTTTTTGGTCTGCATCTAGTCCAGATTTTATATGTAGGAATTTCCCTGGACTGATCTCATAGGGCATGGTATAAGATGTGGTAGACTCATATATCTCAAAAATAAAATATGTCGAAGACAAAGTTGATGGGTCCAACTGTTCCTGAAATTCTTCCCCAAACATGTACTCAAATTGGGGAAAAGATTGTGGAAAATCAACACACATGATAGAAAAAATAAACTGGTTTAGCACATTTTTCGTTGTTTGCTCTTGAAGTGCCCAAGAATGATCACTTGGTAACATAGGTTCTTCCCAGTCCTCATTTTCGTATGGACATTCAAGCTACCATAGATTCTCCATGATAGGTTGAGCGGGTGGGTATATGGTAAGCTTCTGTATAGAAAGTCCATTCGAGATTGTCATTTCACCTTCTCTACAACCAATAAATGCATTGGTTGTGGCCAACCAAGGTCTTCCCAAGATAACATGATTCCCTTTTGTAGGATCCTTTGAATGAATGACAAGAAAGTCTACTGGGTATTCCCATGAGGTTAATGTAACTATGATATCATCCAAAATTCCTTCAGGTATAACCTTTGTCTTATCTGCTAATTCCAAAATAGTTGGGGTAGGTATAAGAAGAGGTTTTAATTGTAATTCCTCCAAGGTAGTAACAATCATCACATTAATGGTTGCCCTTAAGTCTATGAGAGTGTTTCCGATGGGAACCTTATTAATGGTTATTGTTAGTATGGGGTTCCCTGGGTTCCCATATTTTGTGACCCTAGGCTGCTCTGATATGTACTCAAAGAATTCTCCTATCAAATGTATTGTTGGAGGATCCTTTTGTTTCCTCCTTGGATTCTTGATACAAAATTATTTGACCACCTCACTGTAAATTGGAATGTCCTTTATGGCTTGTAACAAGGGAATTTTGACACAAATATTCTTCAATTCATTCAAAATGTCAAATTCCAGACGAGTGGTGGGTTTCTCAATCACTAATATTTCTGGATAAGGAGGGGCTTTTGTAATTTGTGAAGATTCATTTTGGGGAAGCTTGGGTTCCTGGTATTTAGGAATGATAACATATTCCCACTTAGTGTCATCCGTGGCTTGTTCGGGAGTTTCATCTTCTTCTTCTTCCCAGATGACTACTGAAGGCCTCTGCCTATCTAGAACTTTTCCTGACCTTAGTTAAATATACTGCAATGGAACAAGAGAAATAACATACGTCAGAAAGGTTTGCATCTCAACATTGTGAAGAGGTTGAGTTGGTTTATTATTAGGGTTGGGAACTGGTTGTGCCGATAACAATATCGGTATTGGGGAGATTGTATTCTGGTATTGCTAGGGTTTTTGTGGAATAGGAGGTAAAGGTGGGGGAACAAAACTTGGAAAACATTGTGGGATGTTAAGAGGAAACTAGGGGTAAGGATGAGTGGGCATAGGGATAGTTTGAGCTTGAGTGTTTTCTTGGGTATGCCCTCCTCTCCATCCTTATAGCCAAGGATGGTGATACTATGTAGACCCATTTTTCCAAGTCGGTGAGTTCCACTGTTGTGGTTGTTGATAATAGGGTGGAACTTGAGGTGGTATATCTGGGTATGTAGGCTGACTCCTAGGCTACCATGGCATCCTAGGTGCATAAGAGGATTCCCTGGGATCCCCACTTCTGTAAATGGCTAATAAACTGGGCAGTGATGGGCATTTTTCAGTTGGGTGGTCTTCAATGCAGAAGCCACAAATTAAAATATTATCTAATGGGAATTCCATTGAGGAATACTTCCTCCTGCATCTTGGACAAAATATGCACATTGTTGCATTCTCCTCCTCCTGTTTCTTTTTAATCTTTACGGTGTCCAACTCGGAACCTATTGTACTTAAGATATCGGTTTTGAAGTTCTCCAATAGGTTCCCTATCTCTACCCTTGTGATACCACCTGAACTAATTGTTTTTAGGTTTCTACTATAAGGATCCTGAACACTCTTCCCCGTTTTGGCTCTACTCCTCGAGTAATTCCTACACATTTCATAGATTTCAATAAATGGTTTATGGGATATGTCACTTGATGCCATCGGGTTAAGTGTCTCTAGGTATTCTTACGAAATACCTTTAAGGAAAATAGTTGTAATGGTCCCAAGCCATTATGCTAGGAACATCACAGTTTTGGTGTCTTTTAAAACTTTTCTGGTTGTGGCATTTAGTCAAACACTTTGCTGATCTACTTGTTTACATGTGTTTACTTGCAGGATTGCCTCTTGATTTCGGCCTTAGGGTTTAGTTGATGATTTATATATGTGTTGCAGCAGTAAACAAGAAGATATAATCATGGAACATACCTCAACCATATGCAATATCATAGACAAGCCAAAACATCTCAAATCTGCTTTTATTCATGAAATAGAAGAACCTGCTACAATGAGATGCCGATCTGGAATGCTCAACAGATGGATAATAAGATAGACAATAGAGCTGCTACAAAAAGCTCCCGATAATACAAAATAAGCCTCCAAAGGTTGGATAATAGATGAAGACCAATACCAAGGTAGATCTGGGCCGTATGAAGTGCCAAACCCCCACTGGAAGATGTCACGCCTTGCTGGAATGTTGAACCTCCTCAATAATTCATCCTTGCTGCCAAAGGTGTCCAATCACCTCAATAAAATGCCAAATAGTAGATCGGGCGATGGCAAGAACAATCCAGGTGCCCGAATCTCCAAGATCCCTCTCAAACCCTATGGATATGAACCTCCTCCAATGTATGGTGCGCCCCCCTGGATGACTGGAACCCTAATAATTTGACCTCTCTCCTAGAGACCTCCAACAGCTCCACCAATCCACTAGAATGATAGATCAGGGCACGACAATGAAAACCCAGGTGCTCAACTAGGAAAAATACCTACTAGATCCTTGGATCTAGCTATCCTCCAAGATGTGGTGTGCCCTCCTCTTGGGCAATCGTCCCAATCTCAATGCCACTCAATCCTCCATAAGAATATCTCCAAAACCCTCCAACAATGGCACTATGGTACCTGCAAGGAAAACCCAATACATGGAATTCCCAAAACCACTTCTCCTCAGCTAGGAGGAATCTTCCCTCAATGGATGGTGCGCCCCTCTTGCTATAAACCCTAACTAGTGCGCCCTCTCTCTCTGTCCCTACAACTGATGTAGAATCCTCCTGCAATTGAGTATATATGGAACTAGAATGGCGTGGGAGAGTATTGCATATCCGAGACCAAGCTTGGGACAAGATAGGTGGAATCTTTCACCACTGAATCGTCCTCTAGGGTTTGTTAAGTCAAAACCCTCAAAACCCCCAATGTTGGGCTCACTAGCTAAAAGC